>OY728138.1:142810982-143115982 GCA_963277665.1 Viscum album | reverse complement strand
TGATAGAAATATTATTTGTGAGATGCAGGAGGAGATGACACACCCATCGAACGTGCAGTGCGCGCGGTACAACCGAATGTGTCGTTTTTAGTAGTTCAGCGCGCTCTAAAAAGGGAGCGTTGGGTGGTTAAAAACCACCCAAACTACCTTGGAATGCCCCGAAATCAGACAACAATAACCGCTGAGTGAATTTTGAGTTGGTCGGAAAGGTTTCACATCAATCAGAGGTTCCGTTTGACCGCGGTGACTGGAAAACACCTTTCCGGAGTCATAAAAACACCAAAACGGCGTGTCACAGTCGAATTCAGAGAAAACGTGCTCTAAATGACCTGAAACCGCACGAGAACGAAAGGAATATTATTCATGAGATGCAGGAGGAGACGAAACATCCATCGGACGTGCGGTGCGTGCAGTACGACCGTATGTGTCGTTTTCAGCAGTTTGGCGTGCTCTAAAAGGGCTTGTTAGGTGGTCAAAACCACCCGAACAACCTCGGAATGCCACAAAATCAGACGGACAACAACCGAATAGAGAATTTTGAATGGTCGGATGGACAAAAAAATCAATCAGAGTTGTAGTTTTTCCCACGGTGACTGGAAACACATTTCTGGAGTCATAAAACACGAAAACGGCATGTCACGGTCAAATTTAGGGAAAAACATGCTCCGAATGACATGAAACCGCACGAGAACGATAAAAATATTATTTGTGAGGTGCAGTAGGAGACAAAAACATCCATCAAAAGTGTGGTGCGCACGGTACGACCGAATGTGTTGTTTTCAGTAGTTCGATGCGCTCGAAAAGGGCGCGCTGGGTGGTCAAAACCACCCGAACGACCTCGGAATGCCATGAAATCAGACGACAACAACCACGGAGTGAATTGTGATATGGTCGGACAAACTTCACGTAAATCGGAGGTGTCGTTTGACTGCGGAATGACACGATGTTATCTTAACCACACTAAAAATTGGTCACCACTGCATACCTTACCATTTGTTCTTATGTAGGTGTTATAAGGGGTTATTTAACATGACCCTAGCACTATGACTTTGTACATTATTTTTGATAAAATAATGTGCATTCAATTTATTATTATTACTTTGTAAATAGTTTTTAATGCACAAATAGTATTTTTAGTTTATATTCAACTAAGAAATCTATTTTGATGAATTACTGATTTTATTAATTAAATAATATTTTATAAAAATATTATTAATAAATTAATTTTTGTTAAATATTAATGATTGTAAAATTTTTATGAATTCAATTTTAATTTTTATTAATGTTTGAAAGCTATTTCTGTCAAAAAACCGTGAATTTTTTTATAAATGTCAGTTTTATTATAAAAGTTAAACATCACATGTTTAGAAAATCATTTAGATAAAAGAAATATTATTTTTTGAATTAGGACGTCAAAACACTCGTCAAAACACTCCAATGGTGAATTGTTCATAATTTTTTGAGACAGACGAATATTTGGGTAAAAAATAAATAACGTTTAAATATATAATGTGTTTATTACATCATATTTACCCAATAATGATGTAACAAAATACTATAAACATTATGTTCGTCCAATAAAATTTTTACCATTAAAATAATGTAATTTTTGGTTTGTTTTATTTATTTTTAATGCTTTGGTGGAACCTTCAAGGCTTATAAAACATTTTATATTTTTAAAATGTTTTCCTTGACTGTGTGACTCACCTCCACATAAGCAACCATATTATTTTAAGATGTTCGTCCATTAAACATATATCATATTGTATTCCATGACCATTTGGAAAAAACCATGGGCAAAAACCATGGGCTGGTTAGTGGTTTTGATTTGTTTAATGTGAGGCATCCCAAAACTAAATAATAAAGAATTCCCTCCCCCTCCCTATATAATCACACAAAAGATCCGACTTCATCTTCACTAAAATACTTTGTATTTAACCAACCAATACCCTCCTCCATCTAGAATAGTCCCAAGGTGCCCCATTCCCCCAAGAAGCCTTCTCAAGCCCGCCCAAGCCTTGGGATCACACTTCCAAGTAAGGTATTTCTTCCATTCTCATTATGGTCAAATATTTTTTATGTTGTCATGCCATTTTTATTTAATTACAAATATTGGGGAATAATTTAGGACATTACCATACATACCTCATTATGTTTGGTTGATGGGAGAACCCTTTCTCTCTCATTAATTCCTCCCATGTACACCTATTATAATGCTGAAATTCCATGAGGGGTTTTCTCTCTCCTCTTTTACATCCAAGTATTTCTTTCATATTATGCATATAAATTCTCTTATGTTTGTTGGGAAATGTAATCTATATGACCCCGTTAATAGCCATTTCATGTATATATGATGAGACACCCATTTAACTCTCATCAACCATTATTTTATGAGTTCTTATTTCACGTCGTTATGCTGTAGAAATTGCTCTACGATTTTCAAAGCCAATGTCATTGTGTAGTGAATACCATGCCCATTTATTTATCAAGGGTATTCACCTTTACGAACATTTACATTTTGATTATAAATAATCATTTATGTTTTCCACATCCCTTTATCCGGGAATAGATGACGATGATTGTTTCCATGTTGTATGATACATGTGGCACACATATGCATGAAACGAAATTTTTAAGAAGGGTGAGTCTGGATAGCGCTCGAATTCATTGGGGTAATGTAATATTATCATGATATGTAATTTGAAATGAGTGTTTACTATTTATAATTTATGTGAAATGTGGTTTAACTTATGATTCATGTGCAATGACGTTTTAGTCATGCTCTATGTGCAATGAGCCTAAGCTCGTGCTTATTCCATGTTAAGTGTTGTTGCCACTTTTCCATGTTATGATTATCATGCTTTATCAGGACTTTATGTTATTGTTTCTCTTGTGTTATATTAATATGCCTATTGTCTAACATGTATTTTATTCCTCATGTTATTCCTTATTTATTCCCTTACCGGACTTTATAGCTCACCCTTTTTATGCATGTCCTCTGGTTATCCCATGCAATGCTAAGTACGAGAGAATGTAGGGGTCATGTAAAAGAAGTTTTCAATAATTATGTTTTTGTTTCATGTTTTTAGTTTTTATTTGATGTTCCTATACCCAAAAGACACTAGACCTATCGATCTTGCATGTTTTTATCAAGTGAAGTGTTTATGTAATAAATCATGATTATGTATGTAATAAAGAACATGGTTTTTGTAAAATGTGAAAATGAATCTTGTGAGGTTATGAGGTTGGATTTTTACATGATATATAAAACATCATGAGAATTAATTAATTTTATTCTTCTAAAATATATATTTATATAAGGAGTTGTTATATAAATAGAATAAAATAATACACGTTTAAAAAAAATTATTACATAACTAAATTATTTTTAATAATAAAAAATATATATTGGTGTAAATTAATTTTACAATTATAAAATTTTTTCATTTTTTCATGAAATAATATTATATTTTCTTAATGTTAATATAATTAATAAATATTTTAATATAAATAAATATCCTAAGAAATATAATATTCATTATAGAACAGAAATATTATTTATAAAATTATTTAATTGGAAATTTTCAGATTATTTATTAGATTATAATGATTTATTTATTTGTAAGTACATATATTTAAATGGAAAAATTATAGTTTTTAAAACATATTATTTTAATACAATTGTTTTTTCATATAATCTTATTTTTGAAGAAATAAAATATGTGGATATATTTAAAATTTTTTGAAACATATCATTATGAAATTAAAATTTAAAAACAAGATATATTATGTTAATTCTTTTGTACATAGTGTTTTTATCCTTTAGTAACAATTTTTCTCATTATTAGAGAAATTATAATTCTTATGAAGTAATTATAATAAAAGATATCAATATCCAATTATAAGTTAAAAATAATATTTAGATTAATGATGTCATCATCAAAATATATATTTATGTATATCTTGAGAAAACTAATAGATTTATTTGTATATGAAAACATTATTATATTTGAAAAAGAGAATCCAAAACAGTTGACCACTCAACCACACATATAGTACCCATATAGATAACTATCAAGGACATGTCAACCTGGAATGTCTTAGGTTGCACAGTGTGACATTTTGGTGTGCATACATCCTATTGAGTATAAACATATGCGAACATGCAATACACACAATATTTTACAAGGTGCCCAATGTGGGTTGTGCAGGTGAAAAAATGATATCGAGCGACATGTGTGAATATTATTTCCAGTTTCAAGCCACTTTGATTCTTGAGAAAATTGGCTATTACGAGAAATTTTAATTTATATTAATGGAAATCATTCAATATTTCGATGATGGAAATTGGAATATGGGAAATATAACATAAATTTAAATTTTAATATCATGTTCATTTGATCAATCAAATATTTAAAATTATATTAGACGAAGGATTCATATCCTATCTTTTAATTACACAATCAAACCCACTTTTATCATACTCTTCCTCCTAACAGTTTTACTTTTCCACATCCAAAAATCATCTTCTAGTTTGATTTTAAATTTATCATCCTCCAAATAAAATCAGGTATTCCTAAGGTGAGATGAAACTCCTTGAAATTTAGACATAATCTTTTTTCAATTTCCATTGAGTCTTAGTTTTTAAAATATTATTTTCATTGGAAAAACTTTTAATTAATTTATCTCCGAATTATCCTATGATTATTATTAACAAAAAAATATAATTTTTTGTCAATATCAAGCCATTAAAAATATGGTTCAATGATAATCATATCGGCAATATTTTTTCTCATCAAAGTTATATGAATAATCTTGATTTACCATATAATATAGAAAATAAATATATATATTTGTTATTGTATTATTATGTTACATGAACATAAATGTGAATGAAAATGTTCATTTGATTTTCATTATCTTATTGGTATATTAACTGTAATAGTGATGATATATATATATATATTATCATCCAATATTAATGCTCATTCGCTTCATATACTACCAGAAAGGACGAATTTTCATTCCAAAAGATTCAACATTGTAATTTTTGTGTGTAAATGGAATGGTATATATATTTTTTCAAATTTATAGTTGTCCACTACTGATCATTCTACTACACACGTTCATATTAATGAAGTATGAATGAAACATATAAAATTATTGATATAAAAGGATATTTCAATTGGGTTTTACTCCCAGTATATTATCCTTTATAAAACGTAGTTATAAATTCAGTTTGACTAGTTAGAATCTGAGAGGGTGGACAAGGTGTTAATATGAATCTACGGTTATGAATTATAGATTATAAGGATATTTTTCCAAGACTCCAACTCATTGTTTTATATTCATAAATTTTCTTACATGATTAAATGTTTTATTAAATTTTCTGTTTCACGAAACCCCTTTTATTATGTATATGTTAAATAGTATCAAACACCTACTTTTCTAATTGAAATTTTATCTTCACATAGACACACACACACACACAGGTATATATTTGAAATCACTTATGTAAGAGAAATTAAATTTTAGTGATATAAAAACCTTGTGTAATGAAAATACATTTTTTTGAGCATTAGTAACTTTTTGAAATCCCTTGATAATGGAAATTAAATTTTCAATTATATTTATTTTATTTTAAATTAAATTTTCATGTAAAATAAATGTGATTTAATTATCCTATTTTATCATTTTAAAGTATCATTTTTATAAATGGGAATTAATTATTTAAAAAAATTCATGATAACTATGTATTATTATATTAAGAAAAAATATTGGGGAAATGTTTTATATCTTTTCAAATAGATTTTTGATGAAAATTATTTTTACATAATTTTATATTAAATGACAATGTGGATTTAATGGTCATAATTTTATGAATTAATTTTCATTTTAATCATATAAATTTTAATAATATATAAATATATAAACATTGCCTATTAAAAAATTAAAATTGGAAAAGTCTTATGGAAATCATATTTCTATGGTTCATTCATTTCATACATGAATGCTTGTAAGTATTAGGTTTGAAATATGGATTTTTATAAAATATGTATGTGTTATCATAAAATTAAATTTATATACAGTTTATGTGAAATAATTTATTTATATTATTTAATTTATATATTATGGGAAACTGTGTTTTAGTTTGAAATAATTAAAAAAAGAAAACCATTTGAAATTGTATTTATAGAAAACATGGAAGTTAAATATCGAATGGAATGATAAATAATGGTAGTGAAAGCTTCACCTAAAAGGGAACATTTTCCAAATGTATATACTTATGTTGGCCTCTTATATTTCACAAGGGCTTCAACGTATCATTTCATGTGATAAATAATTATTATTTTGAAATAGAATTATAGAATCATTAAAAAAATCCATATTTATATTTTAATTATTATTTTAAATTGATATTAAATTTCTTTTTTAAGTAATAGGTGTTTAAAAATTTTAATCAATGTTTTCATATAAATTTTATAGAAAAACATAGTTGAATATTTTTTTAAAAATTATATATTATATAAAATGTTCTATATTAGAAATAAATTGAAATGTTTTCAAAATAATTTTTTTAAAATTTATATAATATTATTAATATATTTTTAAACAACTTAATTAGAATTTTTATTCCCAGAATATGGTTAAAAATTCTTTTCATAGTATCATTTTATGTTCCAAAGGTTATTGGTTTTGTTAATGAGCTAGTGTGAGTGATGTAAATTAAATATAATTTATTAAACTCTTATACAATGTAATGTTATTAAAACTACTATAAAACCTACAAAAATATTCATGGTTGTGTAAAGTATAGTATATTTTATATTAAATATTTATAAAAAAACAACATATTTTTTGTTTTTGATTTGGGAGTGTGGTTTTGAGATTTCCCATTTGGTATCATAACCGTGATTAATCCTCTTTTTAAATTAGGGTTCTGACATTTGAGGATAGCTTAAGAGATATTTAATATCATTTGAGGTTATAGGAAAATTAGATTATATGTGATAATTAACAATATATATCCTAGTTTTTCCAAATTTTGTGATTTAATGATTATAATTTCCCTAAATACAATGAATGAATTGTGAGGGCGAGATTCCTTTTATTGGGGAGAATGTAAGATCACAATAATTCATCATTACTCTTTTGTTAAAAAAATATTTATTTATGTTTTTCCATAAAAAACAGTCGATGACATTTTATTAAATTCTGATGTTTTATGAAAGTAAATTATTTCATACAATCATGGTCTGTTTTGGTTAAAAATTAATATTTAAATTTAAAATAATATTTATTTTGTTTTATTTTCCATGAAATTTTATTATATATTATCATTAGAAATAACAATAATAAATGTTTCAGATAAAAAATATTTTCTTCCAAATAGATATGAATCTTTAGGCTAGTCATAAATTATTTATAAAATTAATAAACAGTCTTTTAACAAAAAAATTCTTAAATTAAAAAATTTTATTTTCATAAATGATAATATAAATTTATATAATATGTTTTTCAAAATATATTATTTTAATATAGTTTCTATTTGATATATTTTTATTCTTCATGAGATAATATATATATATATATCAAAGTTTTTCAAATCAAATCATTATTAAATTTAATTTTTCTGAATAAAATGTTATGTTTTTGTTTGGTCAGGTACATAAAATATTTAACATTTATTAATAATAATTATAATCCCGAGAAAAAAGTATGTATTAGATTCTGATATAATTTTTTATAAAACATATACATTTATTAAATTATAATGTAAACATATTCCCCTGAAGAATTAAATAATATTAAAAATTAATATATTTAAATATCATGATAATACTAAAATTATATTTTTCATTTGGAAATATACATATATTAAAAATATGGATATATTAAAAAATATCCCACCCATGTAGCAAACCACTATAACATACATTTGGGTTACATGTTGTCAAACACATTAGAGACATTTAAATTGATAGTAATAGAAGGAATGGAGAGTTATTAGTTGAAGATAACTCCAATTGAGTTCTTACATATATTTTTGTGGTGCACACATAGTGTGTGGCATGTGACCGATTTCATCCATGGATATGAGGTCCATCCAATAAAGAAATATTTTAAGTGGTATTATTTGGTATTGATCCCCTAGTTCCATTGAACGATATCCGATCATGAGTGGATGTAATAAATGTCACAGAAAAAGGGCCACTTCATTTGATGGGTCATTCAAAAATAAAAGCATTGCAGATCTTATTTAAAATCACTCATTTATAACATCATTATTCGATCAGATGAATCTCTATCATCTAACCAAACTGAGGTGTATCCTCCTAAATTGTGAAAACCAAATTAATTATACCTATATCTTCGTCTTACCCTTGTCAAATAAAATATTATAATCAATGAATTAGGTATATATTTTTTTGTCATCATCATCCGTCAATCGGAACTAGGTATTCATAAGGATAAATACAAATCATTGAAACTCAAATTTTTACGTGTGATATTTTTATACCAGCCAATGTTTTAAATGAGATATTGTTCTAAGAAGAAAACAGTCAACTATGTATCTCATAGTTTTAATTATATCTATAATTATATAATTAATTCAAATTTCATATCAATATATTGGCATGAAAAACAAGTTTTATTGATAATAATATCTATAGTATTTCAATATCTAATGATTATTCATTATGTAGTTCGATGGGTTGTTTTTAATAATATAAATATTTGTATATATATATTACTATAATAATTAATTTCATCCACATGTTTGTAGAGACTGATTTTTCCTCGCATTAATCTCAGTTTGCACCTTTTTAGGTGAGGAAATATATATTTATAGTTTCATTGTCATTTCACATTGGCAGCTTTCACCACAAGACTAGAAGAACTAAAATTCCACTAAGATTAAAAGATTTAATTTTGAAAAAATGTCGTTTTAATGAGTTTTTTATGAAATCAATTGTTGTTATGTTTGTGGATTCAACAATACACATTTAAATTATTTAAATATAAATGAAATTTTAAAAACATGGCCATATAAGTTGGTTACCTTCAGATGTTACTCTCTCTCTATGACAACCCTGGTTTTATTACAAACTTAAACATGATTTATTACATAAAAAATCACTTTATACAATAAGAAGATTGAGAGGTTTAGTGTATTTGGGGATTAAAATCATTAAATAGAAACTCGAAACATGAAATACAACATCTTTATTGAAAACATCTTTTACATGACCACTACATTCCCTCATACTTAGCATTGCATGGGATAACCTGAGGACATGCATAAGAAAAGGGTGAGCTATAAAGCCTGGTAAGGGAGTACACATGGAATAACATGAGGAGTACAATACATGTTAGACAGTAGGCATATCAATTGAGCATGAAAGAAATATGAACATAAAGTCATGATAAAGCATGCTAATCATAACATGGAAATGTGGCAACAACACCTAACTTGGAATTAGCATGAGCCAAGGCTCATTGCACATAGAGAATGAGTAAATCCTCCTTGGACGTAAAGCACGAGTAAACCCTCATTGCACTTGAATTGGAATGAGTCAACACTCATTGCACATGACGTATCAGGATACTATACATTACCCAATGCATTGGAGCACTATAAGGGTGCACCCTTCTTAAACATTTCATTTCATGCATAAGTGTGCCACATGGATCATAAAACATGGATTCATTAAACATAAACATTTATTCCATGATAAAGGAATGTGGAATTCATACATTAAACGTTATAATCAATAATTAAATGTTCATAAAGGTGAATACAATTGATGGATAAATGGGCATGGTATTCACTACACAATGGCATTCGCTTAGAAAATCGATGTGATTTCGGCAGCATAACGACGTGACGAAAGAATACATAAAAAAAGATGATGAGAGAGAAAGGGGTTACTCATAATATTTACATGTAATGTAAAGTAATTATGTCATATAGATACATGTCCCAACAATTTTAATGGAATTTAGATTCATGATACAAAAGTATTGCTTGAATGTAAATGAGGAGAGATATGTTCCTTTCGAAATATCAGCATAGTAACGGGTGTACATGGGAGGAATTTAATGAGAGGGAAAGGGGTATTCCATAATTCAAACATAAATAGAGAAGTACGAGGGAGGTGAAAAACCATACCCCAACATTCATAATTGAAATTAAAAGGCAAAACAACTTAAATAAAATTGGACAAAAATGAGAAAGGAAGAAAAAACCCTTACGTGGAAGTGTGCTTCCAAAGGCTAGAGAGAGGCTTCTGAGCGGCTTCTTGGGAGCTTGGGGCACCTTGTAAGGATTCTAGAGAGAGTATGGAAGAGTTTGGACGAACTTAAAGGGATTTTAGTGAGGAGGAAGTGGGAGCTTGGGTGGGATTATATAGGAAAGGTGAGGGAATTCATTATTGTTTAGGTTTGGGTTCCCTTACATTAAATTAATCCAAACCACAAACCATCCAATGGTTTTTGCCCCTGGTTTTTGGAAAAGTGAAGTTTAAAACAATATTTTATAATTCCAAAGTCCTAAATTCATAAAATATTAGGGTTTCTTATGTGGAGGTGAGTCACACTCCCATAGAAATTAATTTAAAAAGGCAATGTGTTGAATATGTCCTGAGGGGTTCATTAATTCTTTGAAAAGTAAGTCAAACAAACCCAAAATCACATTATTTTAATGGTAAAAAAATATATTGGCCGAACATAAAGATTATAGTATTTTAATACATCACTATAGGGTCATTATGATGTCATAAAACACATTATATATTTAAACAGTATTTAATTTTTACCCAAAATATTGACTGTCTCAAAAAATTATGAAAAACTCACCGTTGGATAATTTCAATGTCCTGATTCCCGAAATGAAATTTATTTTATCTAAATAATTTTTTAAATATGTCAATTTTCACTTTTAAAATAAAAACTGACATTTATCGAAAATTCGCGGGTTTTGACAGAAATGGCTTTCAAACCTTAATAAAAATATTTAATTGCATTCATAAAATTATAAGGTCATTTATATTTAATAAAAATTAATTTAATAATAATATTATTATTTTATTAAAATATTATTTACATCAAAATTCCCTTAATTTAATAAAAAAGATTTCATAATTAAATAATAACTAAAAACACCATTTGTACTTTAAAAACTATTTACAATGTATAAAAAATGACTAGAAATTATATTGATTATTATCTACAAAAAAATAATGTACATGAACATAGTACTACTTATTTTTTAAATAATCCCTTAAAACAGCCGCATAATAACTAAGGGTAAGGTGTGCGATGGTGATAGACTCTTGGTGTGGCTCAGATAACATCACTCGAGTGGTAATTTCTATCAATTTCCATTTTTCCCGTAGACGGTTCCGTTCGAGCTTGACTTGATGAAGCTTAACTTGTTCTTGGTCAAGAGCGAAGCCCAAGTATGCCACCTCTTTCTTGAGCTCCGACAAATGGGCTTCGTATGGGGAAATTCTATAGGATGAGGCCATCACTACCTTTGTCTGAGTAAATTTGATTAGTTAAAGCCCAATATTTATACTAATCATGTGATCAATGTTCAACAACTATATTAGCAATGGTCAAAATTCTTAACATATAACCAAAGAAGTTGAAATTTTATATAAACATATAGGGACATTTAATTAGATCAAGAGGGATTTCCATTAATGAAACTTTGGGTCGTTACAATATTCTCTCTTCTTAAAAAATTGTGCCCTCGAAATTTTTCTTTTTTCCACACTAAAATGAATGTGGGTAACCCAGCTTCATCATATCCTCCGATTCCCAAGTCACTTTTTCAAACTTGTGGTTTCTCCACAACACCTTGACGAGGGGCATTGTCTAATTTCGTAGAACTTTTTTTCTACGATCTAAGATCTTCACTGGTTGCTCCTCATAAGAAAGATCATCTTCCAATTGTACCACCTTGGAAGAGAGTACATGTGAAGGGTCCGGTATGTAATTCCTTAATAGGGATACATGAATGACATCATGTACTTTGGCCATGGCAGGTGGACGTTATAGTCGATAGGTCACGTCCCCGACACGATCAAAAATATCGAAGGGGCTGATGTACCTTGGACTTAACCTCCATTTCCTTCCAAGCCTCATGACCTTTTTCCATAGAGATATGCGTAGAAACACCATGTCTCCATCTTTAAACTCATGTTCTCGTGGATGATTATCTGTATAACTCTTCTATCGACTCTGGGCTGCCTTGATATGTTGCTGAATGGTTTTCAACCTCTCCACCGTTTCTTCAACAATTTCTAGTCCAACCAGGTTACGTTCACCGACCTCATCCCAACATGTCGTTGTTCTGCACCTTTTCCCATACGGGGCATCATATGGTGCCATTTGGATGCTCGAGTGGAAACTGTTATTATAAGAGAACTCAACCAGAAGAAGATGTTGATCCCATCCTCTTTTAATGTCCATTGAGCACACTCTCAACATATCCTCAAGTGTTTGTATATTCCACTCAGATTGGCCATCAGTTTGAGGATGATAGGCTGTACTGAAGTTCAGTTCAGTATTCAGAGCATGTTGAAGACTCTTCCAAAACATAGAGGTGAATCTTGGATCTCGGTCAGACACAATAGATAGTGGTACTCCATGTAACCTTACCACTTCCCTGATATATATCCATGCCAGTTAATCCAAATAGAAATCCTCTCGAATAGAAATTATGTGTGCAGTCTTTGTAAGACAATCCACAACAACCCAGATTGCATTGTTGTTTTTTTATGTCCTTGGAAGTCCGGTGACAAAGTCCATGGTGATGTTCTTCCATTTCCATTCTGGTATGGGCAATGGTTGCATCATCCCCTTAGACTTCTTCCTATCAACCTTCACTTGCTGACACACCAGGCACTTTGATGTATATTCAACGATCTCCTTCTTCATATTATCCCACCAAAAGTTTTCTTGAAGAACTCGATACATCTTTGAGCTCACTGGGTGAATAGAGAAATTTGAACTATGTGCATCATCCAAAAATTCCTTCTTCAGCTCTGGACTTGATGGAATGCATAGTCTTTTCCCAAACTGCACAATTCCTTCTTCATTAACATTAAACTATGTGGATTTCCCTTTTTGGATAGCTTCCACTTTTTCCTGAATTCCCACATCATCCTTTTGAGCATCTTTTAGCCTTTCCAAAAGAGATGGTTGAAAATCATTTGTGAAAGGATTGATGATGTTCCCTTCATTATGATTCCCATGTCCATCTTCATCAAGTCTAAGAAGATTGGATCCTTCTCAATTCACATCATTAATATAATTGTAGGGTCCTTTCTACTTAGGGAATCTACCACCTTGTTCGCTTTCCCAGGGTGGTAATGTATTGAACAGTTATAATCCTTGATAAGCTCTATCCATCTTCTCTGGAACATATTATTCTCTTTCTGTGTGAATATATATTTAAGACTCTTGTGGTCAGTATATATATCATATTTCTCTCCATAGAGATAATGCCGCCAGATTTTCAAGGCAAAGATCACTGCCGCTAACTCCAGATCATGCGTTGGATAGTTTTTTGTCATGGATTTTCAACTACCTTGAGGAATAGGATATAAATTTATCATTCTGCATTATCACACAACCTAATCCTTCCTTTGTTGCATCATTTAAAACTACAAAATGTTCCCCACTTGTGGGTAATGTGAGCACGAGCGCAGCGATTAGCCTCCTTTTCAACTCCTTGAATCTTTCTCCGCATTCATCACTCCAAGCAAACATTACTCCCTTTCGAGTTAGCTTGGTATGAGGGTTGTAAATTCGTGAGAAATTCCTCACAAATCGTCGATAATATCCACCTAACCCCAAGAAGCTATGGATATCCGTTACCGATGTTGGCCTTGGAAATCCCTCAATTGCATCTGTTTTGGAGGGGTCCACAGATATCCCATTGCCCGTGATGATATGCCACAAGAATGAGACAGCCTTCAACTAGAACTCACACTTCCTATAATTTGCAAAGAGCTTCTCCTTGTGCAAAGTCTCTAGAACATTTTTTTAATGCTCCTCATGACCCTCCTTGTTTTTGGAGTAATTAGAATATCATCTATAAAGACTACCACAAATTTGTCAAGATAATCTCTAAAGACTCTATTCATCAAGTCCATGAATATTGCTGGAGCATTGGTGAGTCCAAAAGTCATTACTATGATTTCATAGTGCTCGTACCTTGTACGAAAAGCAGTCTTGGGGTCATCATCCTTCTTCACCCTTACCTGATAATATCCCGAATGCAAATCCACATTGGAGAAGTATTGTGCTCCACGCAGCTGATCAAACAAGTCATCGATTCTTTGGAGATGATACTTGTTCTTTATCATGATTTTTTTAAGTTCATGATAATCGATTCAAAGATGCATTAACCCATCCTTCTTCTTGACGAAGAGGACTGGTGCACCCCATGGTGAAGCACTTGGGCGTATAAACTCTTTATCCAGATTCTACTTTAGTTTTTTTCTTCATCTTTTCAAGCTCTACAATATCCATTCTATATGGTTTCTTGGATATTAGTAGCGCCCTAGGTATAAGTTCAATTGAGAACTCAACATCTCTTTTTGGAGGAAGACCGGGCAGTTCCTCGGGAAACACTTCAGCGAATTCCCTCATAATAGGCATTTCTTCAAGGATGGTTTCATACTTGGACTCAATCATCTGAGCCAGATACATGTGCTCATAAGGTAGTAATATCCATGCTTGAGATGATGGAGCTAAAAAAGATTCATCATCCTCTTGACACTTGTAAAGAATCGGGGGTTGATTCTCCATATGGAGTGTAATTTCCCTCTCCCAAAAATTTATGTTGGCTCTATATAAGGAAAGCCAATCCATGCCATGAATTTCATCAAATTCCACCAGTGGCAGTATGATGAGGTTCTCCAGGAAATTTCAATCCATAGACTATAACAGCGGAGGACTTATATTCATGGGATGCAATGATTGACCCATTTTCCGTACTCACTGACATCTTTACTTCCATTATTTGTGGTGGTGCTGGGATTGTTCTACTAAACTTTTGAGATATAAAATAATGTGTAGAACTCGAATCAAAAAGTACATTTTCTATTCTTGAATGAATAACTAGTGTACTTGTCACCACTTCGTTTTTGGGGTTCACTTTGGCATAAGTGATGGAAAAAGTTCTTACTTGCTGCCTTGGAGGTTTCTGGTTGTCTCTGAAAACATTTGGATTAGGGCACTGATTTGCAAAATGACCCAGTTCTTTGCATTTGTAGCATTGAACAACACGTTGAGGTTCGAATGGAGTGTTCCTCTCCTCTGTCGCAACCGTGGGTCTTTCTTGTCGACAATTAACAGCTAGGTGCCCTTCTCTTCCACATCTGAAGCATTTTCTCGTCCCCTTAAGGAAATTTACTGGGTACTTCTTTCCACACTTATGGAAAGTGGGGTGCTCGATCTTCTTCACACCGTTGGATTTATCCATCGGACCACCAGCATTGAAGTCCACCTTATGCTTCTTGTCCACATTATACCCATGTGATTCCCCGATATCCATTTTGACCTTGAGGGCACATCAGACAATTTCCTCATTGCTTTCGAAGTCAAGGATCACTAATTCTTTCCGCAAGCTAGGATGCATCCCAACAAAGAAGTGGTCAACCTTACATTCGGGGGTAACGACAAAGCCGATAGCGTATTATGCAAGCCTTGTGAAGTTTCCCTCATACTCTCCAACAGATTCTTCATATTTTTTCTTGAGGGAAAGGAAGTCCCTTTCCATCATAAGTCGGAGGGTGCACGGAAAATATTTATCGAAAAACATCTTTTAGAAATCCTTCCATTCCAATGCCTTGATCTCCTCCTCAGGCTTCATATTTTTGATCAATGTCCACCATTGATCAGCTTCACCCTCCATACGATAAGCCGCCAGGAGAACCTTCTCTTGTTCAGAACATTGGAGGGTGGAAATATCTTTTCAATGTAGTTGATCCATTGTTCATAGATCGTGGTATCAGATGATCCACTAAAAGTAGGAGGCCTTTGTCTCATGAAGATCTCGATAGCGACTTGTTCTTTATTGGGGGGGGGGGGGTTGAAAGTTCCTCTTGACCCATGTTTCTATTCAAAACTGAAGTTAGCTGAGAGAGAAGCGTGACCAAGTTCATGATTCCCGCTCCCATTGGATTGGGCATCTCATTAGTACAGTCATCACACTAATCCTCACAACGGTTGTTAGCCTGTGTCCTCCTATTACCAGCCATTTGCTGGAATAAAAGGAATGTTATGGGTAACACATAAAATGTAATCCAAAGACAAAAGTTGATGACTTATAAATAAACTTTTATTTCCTTACACAATAGTATATAGGCTTCAATCTAGGCTTTTCATGATCTACATTCTAATATACATTCGTAGGGGAATTTTTTTAATTCCCTTAATAAGGATTCATACTACGCTTTTGAATTTATCAAAACATATCCCCCGGGAGAGTCGTAACCAAGACTACAGCAAGGCACGTTGTCGTGCACCAGTTTCCATCGATTCTAACTCAAAGCGGTGTTTTCGGGTTTTACCCATAGGATACATCTGTGCCAGAGCCACCTCTACCTGCTCGTATCCAGACAGGGATGCATTTTTTTGATAAACCACTTACTCAGTACTTACCAAAACATAGGGATGTTTTTATTATACTTAGTCATGTATCTAAGGCTTTACTAGGGTTTCCTAATCCCAAAAATAACTAAACCTATCCTCTGATACCAACTATGACAACCCTGCTTTTATTATAAACTTAAACATGATTTAGTACATAAAACATCACTTGATACAATAAAAAGATCAATAGGTTTAGTGTCTTTGGGGCTTAGGATCATTACATAAAAACTTGAAACATGAAATACAACATCTTTATTGAAAACATCCATTACATGACCACTATATTCCCTCGTATTAGCATTGCATGGGATAACCTGAGGACATGCATAAGAAAAGCGTGTGCTATAAAGTTCAGTAAGGGAGTACAAATGGAATAAAATGAGGAGTAAAATACATGTTATACAATAGAAATATCAATAGATCATAAAATAAACATGAACATAAAGTCATGATAAATCATGATAATCATAACATGGAAATGTGGCAACAACACTTAACATGGAATTAGCATGAGCCAAGGCTCATTGCACATAGAGCATGAGTAAATCCTCATTGCACATAAATCAGGAGTAAACCCTCATTTAACATGAATTATCACGAGTAAACACTCATTTCACATGACTTATCATGATACTATACTTTACCCAATGCATTGGAGCGCTATAAGGGCGCACCCTTCTTAAACATATCATTTCATGAATAAGTGTGCCACATGGATTCATTAAACATAATCATTTAATCCACAATAAAGGAATGTGGAATTAGTACATTAAACTTTATAATCAATAAGTAAATGTGTATAAAGGTGAAAACCCTTGATGGATAAATGGGCATGGTATTCACTACACAATGTCATTGGCTTAGAAAATCGGTGTGATTTCGGCAGCGTAACGACATGACGTAAGAATTCATAAAAAAGGTTGATGAGAGAGAAAGGGGTTCCTCATCATATTTACATGTAATGGGCAGTAAGGAGGTCATATAGAGACATGTCCCAACAATTGTAATGGAATTTATATTCATGATACAAAAGTATTGCTTGAATTTAAATGAGGAGAGAGAAGTTCCTTTTGGAATTTCGGCATAGTAACGGGTGTACATGGGAGGAATTTAATGAGAGAGAAAGGGGTCTCCCATCATTAAAAAATAAAAAGGGTAATATGAGGGAGGTTTGAAACCATACACCAACATTCATAATTAAAATTAAAAGTAAAAACAACTTAACGAAAATTGGACAAAAATGAGAAAGGAAGAAAAAACCCTTACTTGGAAGTGTGCTTCCAAACGCTAGAGAGAGGCTTGTGAGAGGCTTATTGGGAGCTTGGGGCACCATGTAAAGATTCTAGAGAGAGTAGAGAAGAGGTTGGACGAACTCCAAGGGCATTTAGTGATGAGGAAGTGGGAGTTTGGGTGGGTTTATATAGGAAAGGTGAGGGAACTCATTATTATTTAGGTTTTGGTCCCCTTACATTAAATTAATCCAAACCAAAAACCATCCCATGGTTTTTGGAAAAGGGAAGAGGATAAAAATATTTTATAAGTCCAAAGTCTGAACTGCTTAAAATATTAGGGTTGCTTATGTGGAGGTGAGTCACACTCCCTTGGAGATTAATTGAAAAAGGCATGGTGTTGAATATGTCTTGAGGGGTTCATTAATTCTTTGAAAAGTAAGTCAAAAAAACCAAAAATCACATTATTTTAATAGTAAAACATATATTGGCTGAAGATAATGATTATATTATTTTATTACATCACTATTGGATCATTATGATGACATAAAACATATTATATATTTAAACGATATTTAATTTTTACCCAAAAATTTGACTGTCTCAGAAAATTATGAAAACTTCACCATTGGATAATTTCGACGTCCTGATTCCAGAAATGACATTAATTTTATCTAAATATGTTAATTTTCACTTTTAAAATAAAAATCGACATTTATCGAAAATTCACTGGTTTTGACACAAATGGCTTTAAAACCTTAATAAAAAAATTTAATTGCATTCATAAAATTATAAGATAATTTATATTTAATAAAAATTATTTTAATAATAATAATAATATTTTCTTAAAATATTTATTAATTCAAAAAACCTTTAATTTTATAAAATAGATTTCTTAATTAAATAATAACTAAAAACACCATTTGTACTTTAAAAACTATTTATAATGTATCAAAAATGACTAGAAATTATATTCAATATTATATACAAAAAATTAATGTACATGAACATAGTACTACTTATTTGTTACATAACCCCTTAAAACAGCCGCATAAGACATAAGGGTAAGGTGTACGATGGTGACAGACTCTTGGGGTGGCTCAGATAACATCGCTTGAGTGGTAATTTCTATCAATTTCCATTTTCCCCGTAGATGGTCATGTTCGAGCTTGACATGATGAAGCTCAGCTTGGGCTTGGTCAAGAGCGAAGCCCAAGGATGCCACCTCTTTTCCGAACTCTGACAAATGGGCTTTGTATGGGAAATTCTACTGGATGAGGCCATTGCATCCTTTGTCTGAGTAAATTGGATTTGTTAAAGTCCTATATTTATACTAATCATGTGATCACTGTTCAACGACTATATTAGAAACGGTCAAAATTCTTAACATAAAACCAAATAAGTTGAAATTTTATATAAACATAAAGAGAAATTTAATTAGATCAAGAGGGATTTCCATTAATGAATCTTTGGGTCGTTACACTCTCTCCCTCTATTATATTATTTATAAAAACTAAATCTATCCTTACTATAATGTGTGAGAAATTGAGATGCAGGCGAAACTTTTAAATTCATTCTGTAGTTTTTCCCTCAACCATGTATGGGAATGTTTATTTCCAAAACTCATGATTAATATTTTATTTTCAAAATTGTCATGTGTGAGAAAATTGTTTTTGTAAAATTTTACGTAGAATGAAAACACGTTTATTATATATGGTTTATTTAAATTCAATCCCCACATATTTTATGTAAAAACATCATCTTAACACTTATATAAATATATATACCCCTACTCCATTGTGTAGGAGAAATATAATTTCAAAGAAACAAAAATTTATTAAAACACATAGGTATGGGAATTTTTTCCATGATTGGAATTTATTTATCAAATATTATGTTATTCTTCAAAACACATACATATGTGAATTTTTTTTTAATATATATATATATATATATATATTATTTAAAAAAATAATGAACTTGATATTCTATTTGAAGCTCGAAATTTATGGTTTCACAAAAACTATTTTTGTAAGGTGAATTAGGTGCTGAAAATTTTCTTAATCTTTATTCATTTTAATAAAAGCCTTAATTATGGGTAAAATATTTTACCTTCTAAAAATACCTTTTCTATAAAATGAAAAATTATATAATTTTATTATGTTGTTTTATGTGGAATATATAGTTTTTATATTAATCCATAATTTCTTTATTAGATATTATGATGCTAATATTCTCTAAATATATTCTATACTCTATTATTATCTGTAACATTACCTATGTTTTATGAAATTGATTTCCCTATGTTCTTTCTATACATACATTATTTATTATAAATTTAAATTATTAAAAACCTATTTATCCTAAAATTTATTTTTTTAATTTTCCATGTATGTTCATTAAAATTGTAATGATATAAAATTATCCTCTTTTGAAAATAATTTATACATTTTTTGATCGGATGATTTAGAAAAATTATATTAAGAACATGAAAACCCTGTAATTTTATTATATTCATCATGGAAGTTTGGTATCTTACATGATGGTGAGTAATTATATGTAAAACCAATACCACAAAGGGGACCCCTTCCTAATAATTTTTTTTTGAAGTGGCCTTTGAAACATATAAAGGGTTTATAAATATTACGAAATATAAGGGGACCCCTTCCTAATAATTACTGTTATTATTTTCAAATAATATTTTTAAAATTTTATGATGAAATTTAAGTAAAGAATTCAGTGGTAATTATATATTTCAATTTAATGGCTTTTAAAATAAATATGTAGGTTATAATTTTTAAACAATATTTATATATTAATATTTATATAGTCCTCATTTTATATGTTTTGAAAATTATTAATTATATCCAATGTTATGCATTTTATATAGTGTACAATTTTAAAATTAATGATGTATAAATTATATTTCGTAATATTTATAAATGGGTTATAAAATTGGTTTTAAAACCCCACACTCATAAAATTTATGGTCACCCTACATTTTAAATTTATTTTATAGGATCAGTGGAAGTAAAAATGTTGTCTCATTTCATTAATGCTATAGTACTAGTGATTTGAAATAAATTTTTTGTATTAAAATATAATATAATATAAGGGTATTAAAAATAATATGAATCCAAAATTGAAAATATCATCGGATTTATGATGGAATTAAAAATATTAGGAACTTTTTAGAAAAAAGATAACAGTTTTTTGTCATAGTATCTGAGAGTGTGGTTATCAGGATTTTCTCATACCAAATTGATAAATTAGGTAATATTTTCTTAATAACAATGTGACTCCCCCTCCCCAAAATTTGTACCACACTTGCACTAGTAATTGGGGATGAGAGACAATCACCCCTGACTCCCACCTCTAGTAGTCCATGTGATGCTAACTAGCAATGGGGGTATTATAAAAATGTAGATGGGAGGCATTTAACTCTATGAGAAACACATACAGAAGAGAAATATAAGGTATAAACCAACCAAATACTTCTTAGGCTACAATAAAAAAAGAATATCCAAGTACAAAAATGTAATGTCATGCAGTAAATACTACAACTGAAAGAAAAAACTGTATGTACCAAATGAATACGAAGACCGTCTTGACCACAATGCCCAAATAACTCCTGCAACCCATCAGGTATTATTAAATAGTATTATGTCTAGTCTGCTCCATCTAAACTGAATAATATTTTTTTATATATTGGGAGAGTATAATATTATACTAAGAAGGATCCTCCACGAGGCATCTCCTAAAAGAAGAAAATAAAGTATGATAAAGAACAATAAACAACAAGTGAAACTAACTCATATCCTAAACAAGAATACTATGTTCCCAAACTCACCATGGTTAATCGAACCATGTATCGCATACAATAGCATATAATATAATAATGAAAATCAAGGGTACCCACTACTAATTCCCCACTAGTTTTCCACTTTGAACCTACATCACATGTCCTAACCATCTCTCTCTAAAAATGCTATCATGATGACACCTGGTTGAAGCAACACAACTTTAACCTCATGCAACACACCACAGTGTCCATGTATACAATTGTAACATGGTAGTATCCATGATCCACCACTACTCGCATAACATGAATCATATGTCAGGTATTATACCTAAAACCATCACAACACTTATGTCGAGTAAGGATCCTAAATCCATCGCTGCCTATAAATTTTATACTTGTAGTAGTCCTTAGGAAACTATATCCATGATATATGTCTATGAGATAACCTCAATCTATTACAACCCTCTACACACATATATCGGAAAAAATAACCATCATTCATACTAGTACATGCAACTTCCAATAGATGAGAGTATATCCAAAGGGTGTAGTAAGCCATATATATGCACATCTAGGTTTTGATGAAAACACCCCATGGGCTCAAAATATATGGGGTGTCAGTTTACCTAACTGACAAGGTAGAGTAGCATAAAGGAACAAAAAATTTACATGATATAATATAGCTCACAAACACCTTATGGGAATATCCTAGCTATAGATGAAACTATATCTAACATATCTCAGACTCCCGGCTACCACTGCTAAGGATAAATATCCTATAAGAACACAATTATTAAAAGAGATACATTAAGATACATTATAAATTTTTATCAATTTCACTTTATGATAATTATTTATTTAATTTTCTAATTAACAATTATCCAAATTCACATTACATAACATTAACAATTTAAAAAATATCCATGACCTCCAGGAATAACCAATTAGAGCCCAAAACTTCGGAGAATATTTACCTCAACATTGCACCCTAGTATGATCTAATCCCTTGGGTAAATAATTATTCGTCAATTAATATCATTAGGTTTCATATAATATGGAGATGTAGGAAAACATTATAAACTCCCCAAACCCAATGGGGATCAACACGGTGAGTAGATGAACTACCTTTGATATCGTTTCCACCTATAGTGGAATAATAAACTCATCCAACCATGACGCTTTAAACACAAAAATAGTGTGGAATACCCCGTGCGTCTTCACCTCCCATGGAAAGGTAGTAACTAAACACATCTTTCCACATCATGAAGTGGGGAATGGAAAAAATATACACAAATAATATATTAAAGAATAATAAAACCTTCATAACAAAAGGTAAGCATATCTTTAACCCATTTCATCATCTATAGTGACCTCTTCGACACCACATGCATAAAATGATGAATCATTCCAATCTAGAAGTCTAATAATACCACAAAAACTGGTCCTACCTACCCCATGTACCATAATAGACCCCCAGGATCAACTATCCCTGGCTCACGTCACATCTAGGTCTCTGGTTCCCCAAAACCACAGTATCCCTCCAGGCTCATCCATATAACAAGTAGTAGGAAGCAAAAAAGAAACTGTGTTTTTATCCCTAAAAATGTATTCACCCTTCACACACAAATACCATGCATGGATGCAATGAATAATATACATGGACTTTACATGAAATAGAAAAACTCATGCACTAAAAACGCATTATCTATTATCACACAATCTGTTTTTATTACACCATTATTTAATTGATTCATTATTCACATGTTCCATCTTTGTGAAACCTAAGAAACAAGCTATCACCAATTAATTAAATAATTAATTTACCCTTCCTTTAATTCTTTAATCAACAATCCTCGCCATAATTATGCTTTATTAACCAATTTAATTAACATTTCTTGTCTACATTAATTTGATTATCATCCAGTTGGTATAAGAACAACTAGATTCATTAAAAATGCCTCTGTTACAAATTACCCAATTAATTATGGCTTTAGGTTCCTTAATAATTTCCATCAAGAATAAAATAATAAACTAAGAGAGTCATATATATCACACAATCTAAAAAATTAAGAGGCAAGCCTTTATTACGGTGTAAATCAACAACATCACTATGTGATTGATAATAAATATTTAATCCTATTGATGTATTAAAATAGGTCAATTTCATTGAATTATGTGGGGATAAATCATTCTAAAACTATGATTTATTGTAACAAAATAAAGAAGAAAAAGATTAAACTACCTCCAAATGTATCCAATGTTCTTTTCATTAGAACAGATCAGTGTAATGGATCCTGATCACCTTCCCCGCAACAACTAAATCCACTCGAGGACTCTACAGAACAACCACACATCCCAAAAAACAATGAATCTCCATTACTTACATGAAGATCAAATTAAATCCCATGGAAAATATAAATTGCAGAAAAATGAACTAATAAAAAATATAAATTGAAGAAAATGAAACCTTCGAATAAGATGGGTCACCACAAATAAAATATAGAAGCCCATGATGAATTCCCATCGAAGAGATCTCCAAAATTCCAATTAGGGGACTTCAAAGTATCTTTGGATTTGAGGTGGGGAATTTCTAGCAATGGGGTTTTACAACTTAATTGGTTGGAATGTTTCAAAACATTAGAGCATCTGAATATTAGATAATGTGCAATCCCTATCATGTCGTTTAATTCATTGTTGTATGTTTCCATTAAAAAACCATATCCTATTCAGTTAATTTATTTTTAAAAATTAAAAATATTATACAAAGGGTATCCGACAGTAACATAATGTAACGCTTCATGAAATAGTTTCCTACCATACATCCATCCTTTAACAGTTGAGTCCCTCCAGAAATCCTTTGAGCCTCCTCTAATCACTTCATTCTTCGGAAACATGCAATTTGTCGATCTGTTTGGATCCAATACCTTACTCTTTATACCAATCAAATCATTCTATTCCCCCATGAATCAATGAACAATGTAGGGAGAAAATAAAAAAAGGGTTTTTCCGAACTACAACCCCATAGGATGCCTTATAAGGCTCTCACCACCATAGAAACCCAACAACTTCATCAATGGAACAAGGTTAAAACCATAAAATGACCACAAAAATATCTTAATCACTCTCCAAGTAGAGATATATCTCAAAATATAGAAATCAACAATAATAAATTGATAAAAAAATATCAGAACTACAAATGGTCTGTAACCAAAAAATGGAAATCATTACAAGATAAGAACTAAACATAAAACAACTCAGGGCACTAAGCGTGTATCTATGACTCAAGTTCCCAAAAACTATCCTCTAGACCAATATTCCCCCACAAGACATTAAACAAGGGGGTTTTACACCCACATTACACATTCTATTCATGTTCTTGGAACCTTATATGAAACTACACAATGGTCATGTCATTATCAACATTAATCTCACACCAATCGATGACATGAGTGTTGACACGAAGATAATGACGGAACCATGACCCATGAAAAACATTTTGTATCCATATCATCTATGGAGGAGGCACTATAAGATACTACAACACTCTAACATAATCCAAAACCTTGGAAGGCCCAACAAATTAGAGAGAATGCTTACTCCCATGACCAAACCGTCACTAACATCAAATGTGAGTCACCTTCAAGAACAAATTATTTGCAAAATAAAATTCCAAAGGTCTCCTATTATGTTCAATATAGTATGTATAATGATAATGCACTACATTAATCCACTAGTGAATCACTTAAACCATTTCCTTCATGTTCTGTACTTGTTTTAGCCTATTAATTTATCCATCTCTTACACTAGTCATGCACAACGGTGACAGAAGAGAGTGTTCATATAATGTATCAATGTTCTCCATGCCAATGGTGGAGTGAAAATATTATTGAAGTAGAATGATAACAATGTAAAGGGTCTCATCCACAATCCTATAAAATACACAACACAAGAGCCCATCATTCCTTGAATAGTTTAGATGTTTCTATCTATCTAACCATCCATCTATTGATGAAAATAATTTACAAGGCATTTCTATGAACCAAAAGTATACTAGAGTCATCTATACCCAATGGAGGTAAAATGGGGATCTCTACTATAAATGATGGCCCTAGAGACTCCATAGAGTCTCACCACCTCATCCAAATATCACCTCAATAGAACCTCCACTGAGCTTAACTCCTTGATCACTATAAAGTGGTATGATTTCATCAAAGGATCCACTACCACACATAACATGTCATAGCCTACTTATGTTGAGGTAAACTAATAAATAAATCCATCAAGATGTCCTCCCACTTCAAATGAGGAACATTTAAAGGTTGCCTAAACCACTAGGAACAAGGTTCTCAACCTTCACCTTCTGGAAGACCAAACATTGAGTTACAAACTCTTCCGTTTAATGCAAGAAACCATGCCACCAGAATTGATTCCTCAAATCATGGTACATGTTTCTCATGTCATGATTTACTACAATGGGTGAACTATGGAACACTCAGAGAACCTTATCTAAATGTCCTGAAGGCCTTTTTTTTGGATTTTTGATAATCCCCCTTTAATTGGATGAAGGAGAACCGTTACATCTCTCATAGGCTTAGATATTACATGAATCGTTGGTCATAGAGTAAATATACATATTATAACTACATTAAACTGCACCTCCCCATCTTCCAAATTGTGATGTCAGCTCTACACATTTGTTTGGCTATTAAGCTTGTCTTCCCATGTCTGCACAGGCTGGACCCAATGGTAATGGATTTCCCACTATTTCATCCAAATCCATTAGCATCTTATTTAGTTGAATTAGCCTACTCTGAATCCTTATATGGATTATGATCCTTGTAGAGTCTGGCTTGACCATTTTGATGAATTTCAGGTGGCTCGAAAGCCTTGAGGTGGCCCAAAGGCCTTGAGATATCCAAACGTCCTTATGGTGGAAGGACATCCATACACAACTAAAGGCCTTGGGTGACCTGAAAGCCTTGATGAACCTTAGGACCAAACATGTGGACTAAAAGCCCAAATAGATGAATATTTCTAGTTGTTACAATAACAAAGAGTATTGGCTAAACACACTACTACAATAATTAGTACAGTTACTACTACAGTGAGGATTTGGAGTAGGCTACAAATACTGCTACATTGAGTGCTACAATGATTTCTATAGTCCCAGCTATAGTACTGAAACATTACATCAGAAATTTATCGAACATCTCCAAAGGAACAAATATCCTTCCCTGGAATGACACCCATAATTGTTCATCATCAAAACAATTATCATGGGATTCAAAATAAACAACCCCATCTCTCCATACCTCCACCTCAGTATCCCCTAACAGAGAATATTCCACCTATAGCACCAGAGATGATTGAACTATTATCTGAAGAAGACAACCTATGCCCTATCTTCTCCAATATCCATATTTAATGATGAATGTTCTTCCACCACTCTCCTGGAATTACCTGATTCATGCACTACATCACTATTAGTCATCCTACTCAACACATCAACCAAAACATTTCCCATTCCTGTTGTATAAAAAATCTCAAATTCGTAATCCTGTAAGAACACCATCCACATACATTGATGATGGTTTAAGTCATGATGGGAGAAAACATACCTCATGTTCTTATGACCAGTTAACCAGAAAAAAACACTTTTCTATGAGGTAATGTCTCCATCAATTGATGGAAAAACCACCACCAACAACTAAATATCATGGGTGTCATAGTTACACTTATGAGGACATCAGTACTGAATCCCAAAATAAATTTCTAATCTCTACTTCATCAGAACAAAACCTAAACCATGATGTGAAACATCATATCAACCATTAAATTGAACTCTTTATATTGAAAAAATGAACTAGACCACTGTCTAACTTCTCCTTCAGATATTGAAAAGCTTTCTAACATTAAATAGTCCCCATGAATGCTAGATCCATTATATCTGGTACTGTTAAAGGATTCACAACATGATAGAAATATTTTAAAAACAACATGTAATATCCTGTAAGACCAAGGGACCATTTCACCTCTACCACCCACTTGGGGTCTTCCCAGAAACAGCAACATATATCATTGATGGATCCACAAATTCTCTCTTTGGGACCTAATATCCCTCAAGAAATGGACTTCTCAACCCTAAAACATGTGCTTTGTCAATATCCCAAACAACTTATCTTGGCTATGAAATCCCAAAACGTCATGCATATACTTTTTATGTTCCTCCTCATATGTATTGAATTGAAAGATGTCACCAATGAAACCCATCATGAAAATATCTTGTAACTGATGGAATACAACGTTCATCAACCCCATGAACATGGATAAAGCATTTATCAGACTAAATGACATCACAACAAACGCGTAATGTCCATGACGACAATTTAAGTAATTCATCAAAATATCATCAAATTTTACAAATATCTGATGATACCCTAAAAAATATCTATTCTTGAGAACCAACACGAACTCTTCAGTTGGTCAAACAAAACAGAAATATATAGAATTGGATAGTTTTTCTTCATTATCACTTAGTTCAAGCGATGATAATCGATACTTATCTGCAAAAATTTCATCATCCTTCTTTATGAAAAAACTGGTTCACCCCACAGTGACACACAAGGAAGAACAATACCAGAATGCAATAGACCATCAAGCTATATACATAGCTATCTCAACTTAGACGATGCCATCCTATAATTATATTTTGAGATATGGGACAAACCTAGATGTAGTTTGACCCAAAATACGATCTCTAGAAGTGTGAGTAACACTACACAATCCTCTGGAAAGACATCAGTGTACTCATATATGATCATAGGAAACACCAAATGTTGATCCTATGAGAAACTCAGCATCACCTCAGCCATAAAGGATGACAATGATAGAACACATCCCTAACCTATCTGATGTTCTTTCTCTCCAAAAAACTCTTGTGGATCTTCATCAGTATAGACAAACAAAATCAACCTCATAAAAAATCCATGATAGCATGAACCAAATAAAACCAATCCATGCTGAGGATGATTTTTATATGGTTGTATCCATAAACAAACGAAATCACACTTATAATAGTACTACCCCATAACTATCTCAAAAGTCATCTCAGCCTCCAACTAGAGTAGTCAAAACCAAGGGCACTGGTAGGCACTCTACCTCATGTAAGAAATCATGGAAAAGAGAATGCGATATGAATTATTTTATTTATCTTGAATAAAAAAATTCACCAAAGTAGAAAAAATGAAATGGGTACCTTGAATGATGTTTGGATCGCCTAGTGGTGGAAGCACTAATGCATGAAGCAGACCATAACCTACCCCAACCACTTTGACCATTACAATGACCACCTCTATGGTCTTAATCAAATATTTGAGGAGAATGAGTGTCATGGGGCTATCATATTCCTACACCATATGCTCTCCACTAAACATAAATTAAGGAAATCTAATGTTGTAGCATTGGCTGTAACTGCCTCAATGATGGAAACTAAAGAGGAACACTGAAAGCATGCTGACTGATCAAAAACATCAGTCACTCTCTCTATTAATAACCTCAATGTACACAAGAGAAACATGTGTCAAATAATGTAACATAAATATAAGAGCCACCACCCCTAATGAAACAATACATTGATGGATATGACCTACCTCTAGATAATTGGATATTCTTTTATAATGAAAATTAGGATCTTGAGACCACAACTCTACTTCATCATGAATATTGAAGAATACCTTTCCATGATGATCTGATTCTTGGATAACATCTTCTTGATGACCTCTACTCTCACCATCAGCTCGAGATTTATCTTCCACAAAAACGGGGTGGCTTAGTGATGGATCATTTCTCATAAACCATCCTTGAAAAGACTCACCCAGGACTCCTCGTCCGAAAATAGGTTTCAAGAATATCCCAAAAGGTTCCTAAAATTTATTCCAAACACTCTCACACAATAGAAACCATTTAGAAGGGTATGTATCTCTTGGAGATTGGACAACTTCACAGTCGAAGAAAAAAACATGACTCTTAATTGGCCTCATATCTTTTCCCAATAGATTGTCAACTACTCGCGATCCTAGAGGAACAAGAACCACCACTACATCTCTCCCCCGTGAAGAATCATCAAAGCCAATGAAATATAATTTTCCTTTTGAATGATGGATCGATCTGAAAGATATCTCAACCTCCTCCAGAAATTCTTTTTTGACTGCATCTAAAATAGAGCCATCATCCCTCTATAGACTTCGGTGCTAAAACTCTCGGAGTGTCCTCCTCAAAGTGTCATCGTTTTCAGACAGTATTAAGAATACATATGTTGGTGAAACATAATAAAAATCTTTATCAGACCTCCCATGTTTAATGAACATGGTAAGAATAGCTGACATCATTACCCTACCAACCCATACAACCCTACTTGTTCCTAACACCTTAATCCATCCTATCCCTCAACATAACCTCTGATACCACTCGATCACGACCCCTCTCCCCACATGGTACCACTCCCAAGATGTCAATGAGAGAAGAGAGATAGTCACCCCCAGAGTCCAACCTCCCATAGGCCTCAAGTTGGAGACTATCACTAAGGGTATAATAAACATGAATATGATAGGCATTGACCTCGATGAGAAACACTTGCGAAAGATAATGACAAGATAGAAACTAACCAACTATTTATTATGCTACAATAGAAAATAAAATAAAAGTACATAAATGTAATTTCATGTGACAAATACTACAACTAAATGGAGAAACTATAATTACCAAAATAATGTGAAGACTAAAGTGACCCTAAATCCCAAACAGCTCCTAAAAACCACAATCTAGCAGTAACTAGCCTCATATCCAACCAACTATAAGTGACATAATTTTTTTATATACGTTGGGTGGTTATAATAGTATACACACTAGTATCCTCCCTATATCCTCTCATAAATATGTAAATATATCACTCTAAAGAACAAAAAATACCTGGTGAAACTAATACTTCACCTAAATAGGTATACTAAGTTCCCAAGATCAATATGTAAATTGTCCCAAAGTATCACACATAATAGAAATTTGAATAAAAAATAATACCAATGGTACCCTGCTTCTAATTCCACACTATTTTTCACTTTTCTTGAACATAGAACATCCAAAGCCCCTCTCTCAAAAATGGTTAGACTGAATACACCTATGTGAACAACAACAAAATGCACCTCGGGCAACTCACCACCACTACTACGTAACTAAATGTAACCAGGTTGTTTTCAGGATCCATCATAGATTACATTACGTGTATCATATGTTGAGTATTATACCTCAAGACATCACTCCCCTTGCATTGAGTAAGGATACTCAAGGCATCAAAACCTATACATGTTATACCTATTATAGTCCATAGGAAATATTATCCAAAATATAAATGTGTGAAATATCCTAAGGCTATTACATCCCTCTATATAGATATATGGGTAAAAATAACCACTGGGCATACCAACACAAGTAACTACCAAGAGAAGAGGGTGATTCCAAAGGGGGGAGTCAACCATCCATCACCCAACCAAGATGTTGGGACCCCCCCACCCATCAAAATTGGCTGAAGAATCCCCAGGGTTTATGTTTCTCTAACTGAAATGGTGGACTAACCTATAAAAACATTATATGTACAATATTTAATATTTTCACAACCATAATATAGAAATATCATAGTCAGAGAAACAATTACATCTAGTATCTATTACACTCTCCCATCCATCCAACATTAACTTTTTATTATTATTTCAAGATGGGAAAAGCCCTAAAAACATCAAAACTAAGGAGGTCTAATGTTTTGGAGACCCAATGCATTTTCCCTAACAATGTTACCACATGAATGTGGAAGAGACCCCAGCCTAGAAAAAAAATTATGATCACCATTAGTAATTCCTGAATCCAGGATGTCAGCCACCATGATGCCCTCGCGCCATGTGTGACTAATAATCACATGTGGATCCAATAGATGTTTTCACTTACAAATGATGTAAACAATGTTCCAAGGTATTTGGAACTTCCCCTAAAACAAACCATGGAGGACATCTGAGTTGATCTCGACCGATTCTAACAAAATTTTGTGCGAGTAACAAAGACCAATACCTTTCAGCATCGTGGAAGCTTCCTACATGGGGGAATATCCCGCTCCAAGAATAACCAAAATGAACCAACGAATTCTCATAATTTCAACATCAACATTGCACCCCAACCAGATCCAACCCCTTAGGTTAATCTTTTATTTGTTTATTAACATCATAACTTTACATATCACCATGTGCTCTAAGAAAATATTCAAATATCCCCAAAAATAAAGAGAACAACACAGTGAGTAGATGAACTACAAATTGAGTTATTTACAACTATTGCAAGAGAGTAAACATGTCTAACCATGTGGAGCTAGACACATAAAGAAGGTGAAATTCCCTATGCATAATCACCTCCGATAGAAAGAGAGTGACCAAACAAATCTATCTACCTCATGTAGTGGGAAATGAAAGAAGATAAATAGAAATTTTATTAAAAAAGAAATGATCATTCATAAAAATATGTAACCCAATCTTCAACCCATTCTATCATCTTCTAGTGTCTTCTCCATCACGACATGCATTGACGGATGCATCTCTCTACCCTCGGGGTCAAATACTTCGACAACAACCTGGTCTCCCTTTCCCATGTACTACAACAGCCCTTTAGGAATATCCATCCCATCCTAACATCATATATGGGCCTCCATTCCCCAAAAAAATATCCTTTGAGTCTTACCCATATAAAAAGCATCATGAAACAAACAAGAAACAATGATCTCGGAACTAAATCATGACATTCAACATTATCACACAATGAGCTTCTATAACTCCAATGAATATGGAACATGGACTTGACAAGAAAGTGGGAAACTCATGTCCTACAAAGGAATTGACATTTATAAGAGAATCGGTTCTTATTCCATCCTGGATTGAAAGATTCATCATTCACATGTACCACCTTTAGTATAACTATGAAATAAGATATCGCAAGCTACCAAAAATTAATTAAACAATTAATTTTAAATGCATCTAATTCTATTATCAACACAAATGAAAATGATTGATGTTGATCAAACAATTTAATTAGAAATTCTTTTCAACATCTATTTGATTATCATAAAACAACAATAATAATAATTAGATTCATTAAACATCCATCAATAATAAATTATCCAATTTTTTCAATTAATTCCATCTTTATGTTCTTTAAAATTTTCCATCATGAAAAATGTGCTACAAAAAGATTGGAATAGATATAACACTATCTATAAAATGACGAAAAAAACTATTGTCACTCTATAATGAAACAACATCATTATTTGATCAATACCAATTATTTAATCTGGTTCATGTTTTTAATTAGGTCAATTTATTTTCCATAAAGTGGGATAGATCATAATATCTATATGATTTCACATAAATTAATAGATAAGAAATGAGCCTCATACTTCAAAAGGTTACTAAAGTTATTCACATGAGAATGGATTAACACAATAGATCCTAATCACATATCCCTCAATAACTACATCCACCCGAGGATGCCACAACACAACCTTAGAAACATACAGCCAATGAAACTATGTTAGGAACATAGAGATCATGTTATGACACATAGAAAAGAACTAGTGGAAATGGATCATAGAATCTACTATAAAATGAAGGATAATCACACCGGGGATCAATTTTTGTCACCATAGATCGATGATGGAATCTCAATAGTGATTCATGTTGAATGGATCTCCAAAAGACTATTGTGGGGATAGTTATGTCATGTGTGATGAGAGGGAGGGAAGTAGTAGTCGTAATGTTTGGAAGTCTGAGTGGATATAATTTTTTAAAACATTACATCATAAGGGGATTATGTGATGTTCAATTCTTATGCACTTCATGTAACTCTTCAAGGTGGGTTTCTAAAAAAATCCTCGCCTTTTCAATTTATTTAATTTTCAATCCCAAAAATATTACATGACCTAAATCACAATTTCTTGTCATGAAACTCTACATGATGTGAATTCATTCCCTTCTTCTAATCGTTATAATCAGATTACCTCTGGACATTCAATGAGCCTCCTCCAAGTACTGCGGTCATTAGAAGCACACAAAGGGTCAATCCACGTGGATTCTTGCCCTTAATAACACTATCAGAATAATTTTTGTACCAAAAATAAAAAATGGTACTATAAATTTAAAAGTCAATGAATACATATAGTATAATAAAATTAATTTATTATTTAGATAATTAATTTTTTATTTCCTAAAATGTAGATTCATGCATAATTAATATTGACTAAAATGAGATTGAAACATATTCCCTTACATATTTGGTTAATTTTGAATCATAACTCCCATGAATGAAGTAAGTGAATACTATCATAAAATATAATTATGTATGAATTGTTAATTATATAATATTTAGTGGTAATTATAAAAATAATTTAATAGAAATTATTGAATAAAAATATATGTTTCTGAAAGAAGACTACTTTGAGACAAACACCTTACCTCATGTCAAGACATTTTTGTATATATATTACCTACTACAGAATAAAATCATGTCAATTATTTATTTTTATAATATAATATTCTTTGTTGTTACCTTATTATGAATCCAATTACATAATTTAATTTATTGACATATTTTATTACTTATATAGTTATGTCCACATCGGGTGTTTTGAGGAAGTTCAGTTCGTAATTTCAAAATATCATCAGTGAATTGATCATGGTAAAAGTGGTAATTATTTTGTTATATTAAGATTAATAAATTGGGAATTTTAATCATTTTAATATATAACTGATAATTTTAATATGATCTATGAAATCTAGTTATGAAGTATGATCATTGTTATAATCATGGAGATGGTTGGTTGTTCCAATGAATTAGTATGATTTCCATTTTCCAATGATAAATATAGATATAAATTAAGGGTTATTTTCAATTACAATATGAAAATTATAACATATATATAATATTATTTCTTCATATACTCACACATATAATTTATATTTTATTTTGTAATAGATAATTAATCACATCACATTGCATGGTGGTGGTCCTCCACAGACATAAATTATGTTATCGATTTTACACAGTTGATATGGAAATAAGGTATATGATATAAAAGTTTTTCATAATTTTTAATATTTATTTAAAATCATAAATAGTTATTAAATGACTCGTCATGAACATCCATGAGAGGCAATGATGGAAAATGAATTACATTGTTTTGTGAGGTGGTAGTCCACCATACACCCAAATGATAGTTTTATTTTTAATTTGATCGAATAGGAGATAGATAAATATTATTCCATCAGTATAATAATTTCATATAATATATGATATTATTAGGAATTTTTTATATTTTTTGATCATAATTTAATGTTTTAATGAGTAATTAAACATAAATATCCTGATGATGAGGACTAACTTATCTTATAAGAATGTACTTTGGATATCTTATTAACAACACAATAGATAGTGTTTTGAGAAGTCCAGGAGCTCTATAATGTGGGTATGGATTTTCATAGAGATTTTTAAAGGTATTTATTGTGCAGGGTAACCTCATAGGTGTGATGGATTGAGGGGATAATGTTACCTTATATAATTGAGGAGGAGGTATGTTTTTGTAAATTTCCAAAACTAACCCACAATTGGAATCCACTATCAAACCAAGTTCTAAAAAAATAATTAATAAGCAATATTAGGGGTGATATGGTCGATCAAATTATTCTAAAATATGATATCAAGATATTCCCCTTGTCGTTAGTTATTAACCGAAACCATAAATTTTTAAAACAATGTATGGTAATGTATTAAATGAACACACCTTCATATTAATCTCCAAATCTAATGTTCATCATTTATAATTCAATAAATATATTATAATAAATACCTTACAACTAAAATATTAAAGGATTTAATTGTGTTCTTCACAAATAATATTTCATTTTAAATCACATGTTATTACTAATTGTTATATATATATAAACTTGGTGAATCATTTCCAAAAACACAATTAATCTTCTCAAAATACATGAAATTGAAAATATTTTGATCATAAAATATGTTTCTAAAATGAAAAAATATTTATCAATAAAATAACAACCTTAACAGTATTTCCTAATAACTAGTAGATCAAACATGCATGTGGTAGGCATGAAACAATTATCACCCTTCAGATGTGGGTTCATGTCTCGCAAACTCATCTATTGTGAGGGGTTTTCCCCCAATATACAGGTTATCCATTTTCAAAATCTATATATATAAAATTAAATTAAGTTTCCAGAAAATATTATGATACTAGAAATAGAATCAATTATCAAATAAGTTCATAACCACTAATATCATCTATAAAAAAATTCCCTAACAAAATCATATAATCATAATTATATGTAATCACACCCACACCATTCACATATCACAAATGGTCATTTCCTTAATCATTTAATTTCCCATAACATATCAGTTTACCATTACGTAACGTTTACAGATCATTATTTCACACAATATAATGTATATTCATATGTGTTCCACAAAAGGAAATCAATTATAAGGTAAAATAACATAATTATCCATAGAACAAAAATGTATTTCATAGTCAATAATATTGTCATAATCACAAGGGATTTCTTAAATAAATAATTTTAGAAATGAACATAAGGTATATATATTAACCCAAAACGGCAATTTAAATGAAGCTAAAAATATATGTGAGATAAATATATACATAATTTTGAGAAAATATATAACATTAATGGTTTTTTTCATTGAAGAAAATTTATTTTAAATGTTAAATGTAATATTTACAGATAAAAAAATTCCCTTTTCACATTTATAACACATATTCAATATCTAAAAATATGAAATATATTATAGAATTTAACATCTTCAAAATAATACATGGAAACATATAATGTGAGAATAAATTAGTTTAGTGGTCATGCACCAGTAAATTCCATAGATGTAGAATAAATGGAAAAACATTCCACTGAAATTTGTTTAAAAATCATAAAAATTATATCATCAATAAATGAATATTAATTTTAAAAAAATTATAATAAATTAATCATTGATAAAATTATATTTAATATTTTTTTTATATTTATCCAATATTATTGAAAACATTTTTTGAAATAAATGAAATGGAAGAAAATGGAATTTGGACAGAACTAGTATGTTAAGAACCAACCTAGGTCGACCGTCAATCGATCACCCATGTCAGCCCACGACAAAGCCCGAGAGGTGTTACTGATCCTCCCAGGATAGAGAATAGTGCAAAGGGAATCAATAGAGTGACGATGGGATTTATTTTGGCCAATATAAAAAAACCAAGAGGAATAATAATAATGCTGACAAAAAATAAATAAACTGAATTGAACAACTAAGAAAGAACTAAAAAAGAAAAACTAACTGGACCTGATGAACACTAAACTCAATGTGAACTCATCGGTCACTCCCTGATCCCAAGACTCAACATCGCCCCTGAAGATCTTGATAAAACTAAAACCTTCACCAAGTACTAAAAAAAATTATGTATAGGTGTGAGCATTAAAACTCAGTAGGAATACCCATGTCATCTACCCCCAAATGCATTTCCTTTAAATAAAGAATCATCAATTTCAGGTTCGAACTACAATATATAAAACTATGTTTTTTTCAAATATTTTTTTCCTTTAAATAAAATCACGGTACATCTATCTATTTACCATTCAAAACCATGTTCTTTCAGAAGAAGAAACCATATACATTTTAAAGGAGATATGTTGATTCAGGTATAAAGGGGATATTGAGCATAAAACATTTATAAAACCATTTTCTATTAACTATTTTTAAACACTTTATCCTTCATATATAATCAAAAATATTCCAGAAGCATGATCAACAGTCATACAAAATGGGAAATGGAAAATAATAGACAGTAGTATCTAGCCAACAATGCATCAAAACATTTATGCCGATATACATGGATGAAACCTGTGAGATCATAAGTAGTCTAGAATTTACTATGCATTTGAATCAACCTGAAGAAATTCCCTACTCAAAGATGTCAAAATTCCCTAACACCAAACCGTCTCCCTACCTAGCCTGTTCTCGAGTCCCAATCCCATAGAAATAATAATAACAGAGTATCCCCTACTATAGGCCACTTTCCACTTCGTAATCTTATATAGTGTTGAAATCGTTCATGAAAAATTAGCCCGCTAGGATAAGTTCCCATGTTCATACTATAAATGGCGGGTGAGTAAAATATTACTAACCATGCAATCAAACACATACATTTTTATCTTACACCACCAACACACACATAACAAAATCATCCCCTTTTAACTCTAAGGGATTTTATCCCTCTTGCCTTCAACCATCAATACACAGGGGATATACTATCTGAGGACTTCCCATTCATGTAAACATCTTACAAGGAAAGAGGATCATCCCAGAGAGGTTTTTCAAAGTAATTAATTTCACAATGTACCAATAGAGTTTCATGTAATCACTTGACACTAAATCATTTCCAAAAGAAGAAACACATTTCATTACATTGAAAACAAAAAATTCACTCGGAAGCCCATTTAAAAATATCCATCCACCATATTAAATCTAAAGAACATTTTTAAGGGAAAAAGAGTCATTACATCAAACACATAGTAAGCAACATTAATAAAATAGTTTCATGAAATTCAAATACAAGGAGAGTCTTAAATTATTTGAAAATAAAAATTTAAAATAAAACCAAAAACTACTATATAAAATTATATAAAAGTGTGAAAAAAAAGAAATCAATAATTTTTCAATTTAAAGGTTAATGTATAGGAAATCCTACCTCAAAAAGAAATAAGACTACGATGAACAATTTAGCACCTGATGCCTTGGACAAATATCACCATAGAATCATGAACAAATACACTCCTATATTTATATACCCCTTAATCTAATGAACTTATTCCTGGAACCATGAGGGAATATCTGTATAATGGGTTTATATATATATACGTACCTATGTATGTGTGTGAAACCCTCCATGGAGCAACCGAAAAAACTAGTTAAAAAAAATGAAACCATAGATTTCCAAAAAGATTAAATAAAATTGAAACAAAAAAATGGGGGAAGAAACCAACCAAATACATGGACCAAAAACCTTTGTAAACCCATACATAAACCAGGATGATTTTGAAAATATTACATTCACCATTATCAACCATCAAAATTTGACATTGAAATGTAAAATTCATGTTCAGAATCTAAATATTTCATATAGTTTAAAAAATCATTCCATAAATATTCATACAATATTTTCCCTTAAAAAATTGTTGACACCCACCATACGATCCTCACTAACATTTTCAAGAAATTCCACACCATGTTGCACACACAAAACCTAGCCAATTTCCAATACAAACAATTGAATCGAATACATGAGAATGTTAAACCCTTGAAAATATTATTTCATATGAGTAAAAAAAATATAATAATAAATTTACACAATTTATAAAACCCTTTCATGAAAAAAAAATGATTTTAAACATAAAATAATAACACAATTTGATGTATAAAATCATTTTCAGACTAATTTCTCACCAAATCCTCTCAAAAAGCATTCACACAACAAAATTTTAGTATATAACAAGGATAAATTATTTAAATAAGAAAATAAAATTGTTTACTAATGATAAGGGAAGGATATGTTTACCTTAAGTGAATAAAAAGATGGAATTCAATGTTTAACCTCAACCGCACTTCAACTACACAACAAACACACAAGATCGAACACATAAAAATGAATGGAAGAAAAATTTGTTTAACCCAAACTATAGGGTTTGTCCATGTCATGGGATGAAGGAAGGAGGGAAAATTTCTGAAAAAATTAAAAGAGGGAGGCACATAATGTCTCTTGATAGATCAAGTGGGGATCCTTAAGAAATCAAGAGGATCCATAGAGAGAGATGCTCACCTGATGGGGGGGGGTGGAGGTCGTGCACCCACAACTGGAAGAGGTGGCCCATGAGGGGGAATCAGGGTTCTGGATGTGGTTCACTGGCTGGAGGCCACCAAAAGGGAGGTCGTTCGACAAGGGGGAGAGCATGTAGCTGAGTGGTCCGGTGGAGGGGTGCATCATGCGACCACAGGAAAGGGGGGGAGGGTAAGCGTGCAAGGAAGTGGGAGGGGATTTGATTTCGGTTTTCCTTTTTTTAATAATTTCTATTTTAAGTTAACATTAATTTAATTAATTTAATCTAAAAAATTTGGAACAAAAATAAATGAAACAACTGGAAAGCATCGGTTCGTGGTGTGGAAATTCTCACCACCATGATACTTTCTGCCGCATGAAAGTCCCAAGAGATTCAGTTGATCAAAACCAAAGTGAGGATGGAATACATCCCATTAAAAAACCTAAAAACTCACAAGACCAAATAACCTACTCATTCATTCATTCAGAGCCAAAAAATATTGATTCTGAAAAAGAAACATTAAGACTATCCTCAAAATAAGTCACACATCCAAGGAAGTCATTACCCAAGACCACATAGCTCGAACAAACAATGAAAATATAATTAAGAAGAGACTCACTATTCACGGAACACAACCCAAAAAGGAACACCCCAACCCCTATCACAGAAACCATCAAAATATCTTGTCATTCACTGATCAGAATATCCACACGAATCCGTTACATGACCCACTATTCACATTTACCAACAACTATAATAGGGGTTTATCGGAGTGGAAATAAGAAAGTTCTCCATCAAGAACAAATATATGTTGGTTACATCCTGAGTTCATTCCATTGTGGTCTCACTAACCTATTAGTATTGTAGACAATCATAGATTTTTCAAAGCAAATTTTTTTAAACCTATCGAAAACTAGAAAAAGACATAAAAAATGAAACATGGGACAACAAAACCCACTATTATACATCAACATTATGAACATTACAAAGAGATAATAATTAAAAAAGAGTTCCCAAAAGACTTACTTCATCATTTACATACCCAAAAGAAGAAAACACCATAGATTACACTAATTACAATAAAATGGCATTTACAACAAAAGAACACCTTATGATTGAGTTAGTGTCAGCACTATGTTCAACCAATAGAGATGAAGGGTTATCTAAGGGAGAAGATCTGGACCCATGTAACTTCTTAGAGCCACCCCAGCAAAGCCATTTCAAATGAACTAAATGGCCATAGTTACGATAGATCTTCCATACTTCACGACATGAAAACTTCCATTGCCCCAACATCCCACACTGAAACACAACATATAATTCCTCTCAGATGAATCTAGTCAGCCGAAAATCAATAGTATTTTTGTGCCTCTTCACAACAAGCCAAACTCTAATAATTCTTCTTCGGCTTGAATAGCTCACCTCACAACATCTTCATAATCATCAGGGAATGAAGGCACAACTAGGAGGAATTCTGATATGATACCCCTTTTTATGAATTGGGCATTCGAAAATTCATCCATAGTGTGGTTTGGGATATACAACACCATCTTGGTGAATCTCTTAGCATAATCAAAAACTGCTGAATTTTACTTATAGTGATCATACAACCTGGAACCCATCAGTGTCGTCACATCACCAGGAATGTTATTTTTGATGAACAAGGCTTTAATGCATTCCCATAAGAAATTATTCTATAGTTCCCCCTAAAGAATATATTTCCACCATTCCCAAATTAGTCCTTCCGACATGAATGTTGCAATCTCCATATTGAGAGGTTTAGGATATTAAAGACGAACAAAGATTTCCTTGATATTTTGTATCCCTTACTAATTATTCCCTAGTTCCAACTGCCCTAGTAATTGAAGAGGGTTCAACTCTCAAATTCTGTAAACGAACTCCTGATATTGTGAACTAGTAGCCTCTATATCCGATATGGACATCCAAACCTCTATATATTGACATGATCAACTAAAAGGCACATGGTGAATGAACTAATTGCATTCCCTTCTCAAAATCCCTTAGAACTCAGTGGGGATGAATCCTGAAAAAGGGGAGCATGAAACCAATTCAAAACATATCATAAATAAAAATTCCAAATATCATTTTCAATAAACTAACCACACTCAAAACAATATTTCAATCGCACCTCCAACACACCAAATCCAATTTCCAAAAAGGAAAACATGAAAAACAAAAAGGGAACATCAGACACTCACTCCATTTAAAACATTGATATCAATCATTATGAATAACCTTTCAAAAAACAAGCCTTATGAACCAATCACCCACTATTGGAATTCTATTTAGCCTCACATATATACACTCCTGTGCTAGAAAAATCACTCAACCATACATACCAATATCCATCCACTCATCGCAGACATACATTTGTATACATATATGGTAGCACTCATAGGAATATCAATAGTCTGATAAAAGAAACATTATCACTTTCGAAACTAATTAAAAAATACCTCAACCAAATTTTAATTCCACACATGGTCATCAATGACATAGATTTTATTATTTCACTTTCATCTTTAAATTACACACGTTTCTCAAAACCCGTAGAAACCACCCAAACATATTCCAAAATAACACCCAATTTCAAAACAACCCATTTCACTATAAAAAAGATTTAATGGTTTGGTTTCAGAAACCTCAATTTTGACCAACCAATCATCATTTTGTCAAATAAAATAGCATTTTAAAATATAAACAAGACACCACAAAACCATCCTAAATAAAATTAAGAACCAATGAAATTATCCTACCATTCAACGAGTCAAAATCGCAAAACATTAGAAGAAACCATAACAATAAACCAAGGGAAACTAGTGGAAATGGTTGACTTGGCCATATGGATGACGACCATATTCAAATGAAACCGCCATCATAGAGAGTATTTTGGGACCATGTACCTAGATCCACATGGTTTTACTGGCCCTATGAGCTCACTAAGAAAATTTCCCCAAAAAAAATTTAATCGTCCCAAATACCGAGAACCCATAAGAACAAAATAAACAAAGATAACCTGACTTCCAATGCTAACTCAAGGTTCGGTCCAGAAAGTGTTGGCCAGACACTCCCCCGAACCTATATCCCATGCTCCGATAGTCCTACACAATCTCCCTTGACAACCGAAACTAAATAGGGGACTATAAAATCTAATTCCTCTAAAGAATCTAGGGCGATAATACCATCATTTCACGAACCAACCTCGGTAGACCCAGAACTAATCACCTGAGTTAGCTCACGACAAGGCCTGAGAGGCATTCTAAATCCTCTCATAATGGAAACAAGAGACAAGGGAATCAACAATGTGATGATGGGATCGATTATTCCCAAAATAAATAAGTAAAAGCAACGTACTTATAATATAGTATCCCAAAAATAAATTAACAAAATAGAACACCTAAACAGGAAATGAAAAATGAATAACTAACTGAAACTGATGACCACTAAACTAAACGTGACCTTGTAGGTCACTATCAAATCCCAAGACTCAACATTTCCCAAGGAGATCGAGATCAAACTGAATCATACACCTGAGACTAAAAAACAATGAAGTATAGGCATGAGTATTAAATATCATTAGACAATCCCAAGTAATCTACTCCCAAATGCATTTCCTTTTAAAAAAATAATCATCAATTACAGGTTTGAACTACAACATATTAAATTAAATTTTCCACTAATATTTCCATTTAATGGAAATCAATGTCCATTTCTTTTTTACAATTAAAAACCATATTCAATCCCAAGGAAGAACCATATAAATTTTAACAGAGATATGACATTTCATGTATGAGGGATAGACTGAGCATAAAATATTTCTAAATTTTTTTTCCATTAACTATTTGAAAACACATTATAATTTTAGCTATAATCTACACTATTTTAAAAGAAATCTCAATAATCATACAATAAGGGAAATTGGAAATATTAAACAAGAGTATCTAGTAAACAATGCATCTAAAAATTCATGCCAGTAGACAAGGGTGCAACCATGGAGCTTTTGAATAGTCTAGAACATATTGTACCTGTGACTCATCCCGAAGGCATGCCCTACTCAATGATAACATAATTCCATAACGCTTGATAGTTTCCCTACCTTGCATGGTCGAGGGTCCCAATACTATAGAAATAATAATAACATAGTATTATCTGTTATAGGCCACTAGCCAGTGCATTATCTAAACTAATGAACCAATAATTCACCTAAAATTCACTCACAATGCTAGGTTCCCATGTTTAGAATAAAAATGGAGGGTGAGTCAACAAATACTAACCAAGCAATCATACACCTGCATTTTCTTCTTACACCACCAATGCATACATAACAAAATCACTCCCAAATCACTCTAGGGGATTTTCTACCACTTCCCTTCAACCATCAACACATGAGGGAAGTCCCATGTGATGACCACCTATTCCTGTCAACATACAACTAGGAAAGAGGTGAATTTCAATGAGGCTTTTCAATGTAATTAATTTTATGAAGTACCAAAGGAGCCTCAAGAAATCAATTTACAAGAAATCCCTTTTAAAATAAGAAACACATGCCATTAAATTGAAAACAGAAAATGTGATTGTAAAAAAAATTAAAAAACTCAATTCACTACTTTAAATATCAACAAAAATTTTAGGGTCCAAAGGGTAATTTCATCAAACACTTAGTAAGAACCTTAAAAAAGTATTTTCATGCAATTAAAATATAAAAAGGGTCTTACTTTATTTCATAATAAGCTATTATTCTAAAACCAAAAATTACTAACTAACATTAAATAAAAAAGTGAACAATAAGAAATAAATAATTCTTTAATTTAAAGGGTAATACAAAGGGAATCATAGATAAAAAAAGAGTAAGAACAACATGAACTATTCATCACCTGATGCCTTGGATGAAGATCACCCCACAATCGCGCACACATACACTGCTGTATATATACCGCTTAATCCAATGAACATATACACAATTCCATAAGGGAATATCTATAAGGAGGATATATATATATATATATATATTACTACCTATGTATGTGTGTACAACCCTCTGATGAGCCAAAGAACACACTAATTAACACAAAAGAGAACTAAATATTACTAAAAACTCTAAATAAAATTGAAAAAATAAAAATGGGTGGATTCCACCAACCAAATCCATAGTCCATGCACCTTTGTAAAACCTTACATAAATAAAGATCAATTTGAAAACCTATCTTTCGCTATTCAAAACCATTTACAATTGATATTGAAAAGAAAAAAGCAAGTTCACATGTCAAATATTTCATTTTCCTTCAAAAACTATTTCCAAAATTATCCACACCTTATGAGAACTTAAAATAATGTTCTCACCCACCCAACAAACCTCAAAAACATTCTCACAATATGCCACACAAAGACACTAGAACAAAACATAGACAATTTCTGATACAAAATATGAACCAAATACACAAGCATTTAAAGCCCTTCAAAAATTTATTTCAGATCACTATAATAAAAAAATAATCCATTCATAGAATTTATAAATCACTTTAAATAAGAAAACACTATTTTACACCTAAAATGGACACATATTTTCATGTAGAAAATCGTTCTCAGCCCAATAGCTAATAAAATCCTTTAAACATAATTTCCACTCCATTACATTTATGTAAAAGACAAGAAAAAACTAATTAACCTAGAAAATAAAAACATTTTGTAATGATAATGCAAATATTTTCCCATATCGGGATCAGAAAAAGCCAGAATTCGATTTGAAAATGCTACCACAATTCTTCTTCACTTCAACCACACCACAAACATGCATGATCGAACACTAAACAATGATCATAACCAAAATTTGTTTAAACCATAATTTAGGGTTTGACCAAGGAAAGGGGCGATGGAAAGATGGAAAATTTCTGAAAAAATGGAGAATATAGTGGTAAAGAACATTCCTAGGGTGATCAAGCGGAGAACCCAATGAAATTTTGAGGAACCGTAGAGAGAGAAGCTTTCCCTAAGGGGGGAGGATGTGCACACACCGCTGGAGGAATGCGGTTGGTGGTCCACATGAGGGGGAAGTGGGGTGCCAGAGGTGTTTCATTGGATGGAGTGTGCTAGAAGGGAGGTCGGGTGGTAAGGGGGAGTTCACACAACTAAGAGGTTCGGTAGAGGGATGTGTCGCATGACCAGAGGAGAGGGGGGAAGGGAAAAAATGCATGGACGTGTTAGGGGATTAGATTAGTAATTTCCTTTTTTTTTTTTAAAAATATCTTATTTAACTTTATTTTAATTAATTTAATCTAAAAAAGTGAATAAAAAATAAATGAAATAAATAGAAAGTATCAGGTCAATGTGTGACAAGGGAAATAAGTTCAACTTTTCATAATAAACATTCCCTAACAATTTTACAAAAAATGAGAGAAAAAATTTAATGATAAATTTAAAATTCATGAATTACCATAGGGTAATAAAATTAAATGGGTTTTACTATGAAATGATCAAATAATTTCCAATAAGAGAAATTAGAGCATAAAAAATTCGGATTATAATGAAATCTAAACATAACCCCTTACCGCTTTAGTAAATATTATACCATAACGTCAGTTAATGATAAATATTAATTTTAATATTAAATATCATGAATGAAGAATTATTAATAATATATTATTTAATTGAAAATATGTACATTTCATTAGAAAAATCTGTTCATAAGCGACCATGTGTCTCAAAGAGGGATGTTTTAGATGACACCCTTACCTTGAGTCCAAACTTTTCATGTATGGAATTTTTCTCTTAACAAATTATGATAAATCCATTACTTATTTACTAATGAATTATTTCATGTTTAATAACATATTCTTAAAACGTTATATAAATTTTTCTTATCATGATATTTTACTATTTTTTCAAAAATATTGTTGTGGGGAGTTTTGTGGATACTCAATTCATAATTTCAAAACATGATGTGTTGAATGTATTCAAAGTTTTGATTGTTCCATAATATCTAGTATAAAATAATGAAATATTTATTATTTTAATACATCAATTATAATTTAAAACCAACCAAGAAATACGGTTAACAAAAATGAAGTACATTATAATCATGGAGACTATAGGTCGCATAAATGCATGAGTAACATATAAATTTTTTAAATATAATAATATAATGTGGGTGTGTCTTATAATATTAGTATATAATGATAATTATGTAGAGAATATCATATTATTAATTTAATATATTTATATATAATATCCCATTGATTTTGTAAGAGAAATCGAGTCACATTACATCATTTGACAGTAGTCTGACGTACACATGAACCATGTTATCATTTTTCAATGTATGTTAGGGTAACAACATATATAATCTATATAATTTACATATTGATTAAAATTTAATAAATATAGTAAATATAAATTAAATCATTCATTATGAATATCTATGAAAAGAGATTATATAAAATGAATAACATTTGTTCTTGAGGAGGTATTCCACCATATTGACAATCAATGGTTTAATTTCCCATTTTATGGAAGAGGAGATAGATAAATTCTATTCCCTCGTAATTATAAAATATATTTATATAGGAGGTAATTTTTTTATTACATTCTAATTTTTATGACATAATTTAAGGCTTTAATGAATAAGTAAAAATAATGAGCATGGTGGAGAGGATTACACTTTCTAATAAGTTCCCCCTTTGGGTTCAATATTAAGAAAAAAACGGTTAATATTTAGGGAATAAAAAAATATCGACAATGTTTCTAAGGATTTTTTAAAGATATTTTTTTTATTTTTTTAATGATACAATTTATTTGAGTGTTTTGAGTAATTTTGGATAGGTGACGGCCTTTAATAATTGTGGATGTGTGAGAATTTTGTAAATGTCGAAAACTATTCAATAATAAGGATGGACCCTTAAGAAAAGTTATTCTAAATGAATAATTACTATATTAGAGGTGTGATATGGTCTAGAAAACCCTCCAAGAATAAAAAATAAACTGTTTTTAAGTATGTTATTTCACTTAGCTATGATTATACTCACTTTTACAATTTTAGTATTTCACCATGACATGATGTTTTTTTAATATTTTTACTATCTATTGGGTTAAGAATAAAGTTGATATTGTTATCAAGTAAAACGTGTACTGATTTCAAAAATTGAAACCATTTTATAAATTTCAAAAAATTAAATTTATAGAAATTTATTTCAAATGAATGATGCAGAACATTTTGAAAATTAGTTTGCAAGAAATGAATTTTTTAAAAAATAAATGATTTTGTTTTTACATTATGACTAACAATACAATTTATATTTATTTAAATTCCTAATTTTTTTGTAGTCTATGAATTTTATTTAAGTATTTTCTTTATAGGGTTTACAAATGTTAATTAATATGGAAAAAAATTATTTGTAAAAAAACATTCTACATACAACGACATGATTAACATAAAAATAAAATTTTACAAATATATATATATATATATAATTAGTTATTGAGATGAATATAATTATAATATTCAAAATAAAATAATTCATATTTGACAAAAATATAAAAGAAAAAATATAATGTAACGTTTAAATTAATTTGTATAATTAATATAAATAATAGTTCATGAAAATATGTTAATTTACACAATTAATAAAAAACTTAGAGATTTCAAAAAAATCCAAAAAATATAACCGAAATCAAATTTTGATTCTATAATTAAAAAATAATGTTAATTATATATATATGAATTAAAAATTTAATAAATGAAATATTATATTTTTTGGAAAAAGATATTATAATCATTTTGTATTGAATCATAATTTTTATAGAATGAAATTAAATAATTAAAAGGTGATTTCTTAAGCAGTTATCAAAATATTTATTTTTAGTGGGACCTTAATATATATATACATTATTTATTGAAAACTATTCATACCATCTAATTTTTTCACAATATTATATCTTTCAGGTTTAATTAATAATTTATTAATATTATAACAATAATAATTTATACTCAATGTTGTGTTTTTTATATGATATCGAAAATAATGATATTATAAAATTTTGGGGTGTTCTATTATACTAAAATAAAATGAATCAAATCCTCCCAATTTAAAATCGTTCTCTTCAATCATGGATTTAAAATTCAAAAAATAATTTTTGGAAAACAGATATTGTCAAAATGGAACATTAAATATCTTATTGAAAGGTGAAAATGTAAATGGAATGTTTTTATAGAAATCAGTTTCCTACTAGGATAACATTAGTGATAAATTAAAATATGTATTTTGAAAGAAAATATAATTAGGAGATAAGGTTATACTTTTTTTAAGAGTGTAATGACTATTAATTTTTCAAAAATGAACAAAATTTTATTTCGTGTTATGATTCAAAAATTTGAGAGACCATTTGCAACATTTTAAGTATGAATATAAGTAAAAATAATTTATTTTAAATTTTATTTTCATCCATTAATCATTTATAGAAAAAAATCATCCATTTCTACAAACAATGAGTGTTCAACATGATTTTTTTAATTATGATGAAATTAATGTAACTTCTAACGGATCATATGATTCCAAACATGATATCAAGATCATCTAGTTTTTATTAAACATTATTAAAAAATAGAAATGGTTAAAATATTGTTACTTTATTAAAACAATTAATACAACTTAATAATAGACTCCAAATCCAATTTTAAAATTAAATCATCCCAGAAATAAATGACATTGGGACCTAAATAACATTAAAAATAAATTATTTAATTGGGTTCTTATGAAATTATCATTCATGATAAATAATATGTTATATGTAAGGGTTAAATATAACTCTGAATAAGGGACTACTTCCCAATATACTATCAATCACCTCAAAAAGAAGAAAATTTAACAAATATTTGATCCTAAAAGAAGTTTCCAAAAATAAATCATAATATTTATCCTGAAAATAACTTAACTATAAAATATCGTACTAAATAGAACATCTTAAAGTATAGTTGTAGGAATTGAACCCTCATATCTCTTTGGTTATGGGTTTAAACCCACTAACCATATAGAATACTATGTGTTGTTATCTAATATGATTTGTTTTTATTTTTCTAAAACAATATTTATTATATTCCTATAACATTGTAAAAAATATGATGATCATTATTAAAAAAAATTAATCATGTAATTTTTTTTAACAAACTAATTTTTTTACACTGTTTGTTTTTATATAAAAATAATAATTTAAAATGAAAAAATTTCTCCATGATCAAGAATATATTGATTATTTAAATTTCCAAAATCATGTGTTTTTTTAAATAATACCAACTAACCATTAAATATACATTGAAGGATAATAGTTCTATTCAATATATTCATGAAAATATTATTCAATTACTATTGTGGAACATTATGTATAATTTTCATGAGTCATATAATAAGAATACCAAAAAAACATAAAAAAATTGATTCTTGATATTAAACACCTATACACTTCAACCATTCCACATCATTGATTTTCAAAACATATAAGATTACAAAATATTCTTCAGTTTTGGGAATTAACATAGATATTAACCATGTTTTCCTCATAAATAACATTGAAGTACTATGGGTTCTTTATGTTGAACATTATATAACCACGTCTTTGTAACCCGTCTCATTTGTTTTCTTTAGAAAATTGTTTCCCTATGCAGTTAATATCTAAACATGAATCACTCACCATTTACATTATGATATTTTCTATGGTAAAAAATCCCAAATTTTTACATGAATTAAATTTAATATTATTTTCATTAACGTATTTAACTTTATAAAATGAAGGATATTACACACATAACTTCTTTGTTTTGTTTGGAATATCAACCATGTTGTAGTTGTTAATAATAATTTGAGATAGATCATTTGGAGTGATCTGAATATGTCTAAATTCATTACTAATTAGTTTATTAATATTGTTAGGGATAACATTACATTTCAATCAATTTTATTTGGAATTATTTCATCTATTTCCCATCATAAACCGAAAATTATAGATGGTATTATTTTTAAAAAATCATTAAATTATATAATTATTCATTTCATTTGTGTTTATTTTTATATTTTTTAGTCTTTACAGAAAACTTATTCATTATAATTTGGAAAATGGTCCAATTTTTTTACATTTATTATAAATTGAATGAATTTTCAATCTTAAGAAATTATTTTATTATCTTTTAAATAAAAAATCTATGAAAATATTTTCCCTCTCTTTCTACCAATGTTATCCACTTCAGAAACCAAATTATGTGATCAAATTTCTATTTCCTTTCCCTCTTTTTAAGATGATACTTTAATTATAATTTTTACAGTGTAGGATTTTCACAAAATAATTTTCCAATGTCATTGCCTTTATTTCCAAAAAAAGACCACATTGTGAGAACTCAATTTTTTTAAGTGGCTATAATTAAAAAATATTATATTTTAGAAGAATACAATATTTTATATTATATACGACACATACCATAGAGTACATTTGAAGTTCATTAAATACTAATATATTATTATTTAATAGTTACTCACATAATATAGCCATTAAATTTGAAATTATGAGTATTATTAACAACATTATAAAATACTAATTGTGTTATTATTGAATACAAATATATTAATAAATTCTGAAGCACTCAAATTTTAATAATGATATTTATTTCTAAAAAAATAACCAAAAACTATTTTTGTTCCTTTGTGTGAAGAAATAATATATATACATTATTTAAAATTTATAATATTTATTTTATAAAATGAACAAAATTTGTGAAATCAAATAAAAAATAAACCAAGGTTGAATTATTTTATTTTGTTTGTAATGATTTATTTTTAAGTAGATAGTGAATATTAATAATTTGTCAATTGTTGTCAGTTATTACCATTAAAATATATAATTTAAAATAACAATTATATGTTTTATTTGGTATTAAGGTTTCATATGAACATCTACAAATATATTATTCTAATAAAATTGATTTGGACAATAAATTTATAAGACTATTAATGTTAATTTTTCATTCCAAATAACATAGTTTTCTAGAAACAATATTTTAAATAATGGCATCAATTCATTTAAATTAATTAACATACCACCTATTAATCAAGAATTAAAAAGATATTAGTATATTATACATAATATTATTTTAATTCAAATTATTAAAATGAATAAATCTATTCATAAAATTAATATAAGATCATATATTGTATTAAAAATACAATTCCTGTAAAACTATTTTTCAACATGTTCCAGAAGTTTATTTTTGACATGAATTTATTTAATTAGAGAATTAAAATTTCCTAATATAAATTACATAGTAGATATCTGAATAAATTTTATATTTTAATAATGTAAACTAATTTTCATCATAAATAATATTAATAATAATAAAAAAATTTACATTGGTGAAAAACTAAAGTAGTTAAAGTGAGAAACCTTATTTGTATATAGCATAACATGTCTAAAAATTTTATTTTGGAATTTTTATTTGTCTTTTATCTTTCATATTACCCAAAAACACTATTGTTTATAAAATTTTGAGGCATATTACTTGAGATAGTATCTAATTATACATATTTTTGGGTATTAACTACCTCTCCTGCTCAATTATATATGGTACCCCGCTAATAAATTATTCACACATCTCTATCCATTTATGTTGATCATAAAATTTTAAAATATCTCCCAAAAATCATTATTCACATTTTAATGATTCCCCCCCAAAAAGACTATCATTGGAGTCCTTGATAAGAAACCCAAATGACCTTCTTCTAAGTGATGGTAATCATCATCACTAAGATCCTTCATTTTTTACATCCTCTTTACAAATGTAAATTATATCTTAACAATTCAAATATTATAAAACTTTTATCTAAAATATACTTATAAGTTATTTTTTTTTGGTATAATATTAATCCATCTATCCATCAATTAAATTGAATATGAAACCATGATTCATGTGTATGGCGGACTACAACCTCATGTACTGGTGTAAATTGTTTTCCATTATCACATATCATGTAAATTCAAGATTATGGAAAATGTATTAAAATATTATTTTAATTATAGATTTATTATTATGAAAATTTTACATATCATATACCACTATACCTTATTATACATTAATTAAGGACAACATAGTTTGTTTGTACATAAAACTAACACCTAGAAATTTTATATGATTCTTTTAAAATTACCACATCAACTTTATGGCATAAGTAAGTATATTTAATTATATAATATTTAATTTACTATATAATGAATATAATTTGAATAAAAAAAAATAACTTTTTTTTCTACTTTTTATTTGAAAAAAATAAATGCCACACATTCAAATGTTTGGACTACCGTTTCGATGAATGTAATGTAATCCAATTTTCATAACCATTAATCATGGATTTTAAATGTGTTATTGATGTATAAAAATTATTATTATGTCATGATTATTATTCTATAATTTATGGAATAATGACATCGTCAGTTTTGGTAATCACACAAATACCATTTTGAAATTATGAGTTAAGCATACCTAAAACACCCGACATGGACGTAACTAAAGAAGTAATTAAAAATAACATGAATATATATGAAGTAAATGGTTTATTTATAGTGGATTGAACTTTGAAAAAGGTTCTCATGAATAAAATTTGATTATTTTTCATAATATATTAGACAAAGAACATAAATCATAAATTTGGTCTCATGGAATAGGGTTTTGTCTGATAATATCCTCCTTTAGGAGACATGTTTTTTATAGGAATAAATTATTTTAAATGGTGTATAAAAAATATTTTTATATTATATCTTGAATTGGTCATACATTGTGATATTTAAATTTACATTTCATTTACTTCAGTCTTGAGTATTATCATTCAAATTATTCCAAATATAAATTGGGTTAGGTTTCACTATCATTTTAATTGGTATTTTTTCTTGATTCTATGTTATAAGATATTATTTGATATCTTCCTTATAAAAACCATTGATTTATTCTAAAATTATTAATCATAAAATTATTAATTAATAGTTTTATTTCTCTATCATTAGTAATTGATATTTTTTATAAAAGGATCTTAAGATATAATTAATTCTTTTCTATCATCGATAAAAAAATCATCCATTTCATCATTTTAGGAAAATTTTATTGAGAAATTTTTTATCACGATCAAAATTATTTATTAAAAAAAATATAACACTTGTTTTAAATTTTATAAAATGGATCCAAAAGAATGTTTGTGTCATTTTTGAAATGATGTACATTTTAACCTTTCTATAAATGCGTGAAAAGAATTTATTTTAACATTAACATGATTAGTAAATTTATAATCATCAAGACTACTCAATTCATTAAGGATTAAATTATTTGGTTCCATGGTTCTTTATTTAGATAATTTTTCCAGAATAATTTTAAAAATTTTAGAATTTAAAGAAGTATTTTAAATGTGAACCATTATTAGTTTCAATAAATATAAAACATAATCCAATAAATACATTTTTAGCATTAATGAAAATCATACATTTTTTGGTTTCTTTGTAAATCATGTATAAATCTCATAAAATAAAATTTTATTATACATTCATAATTTTTATAGGTAATACATAATTTTTATTATTTCTAAAATACCTTCATTGAGAAATATATTTTAATTCTGATACATGGAAGGATTGTGGAAACCATTTTTTTTATATGGGAAATTCTTAGGTTTATTCCTTGTGATGTTCTACCTTATGTTGTAAAAATAAGAATTTAAATGCTATTGATATGATCTATGGGCCCATTATTATATATCCTTACAATTAATTGGGTAATGTTTTAGTCTCACGAGACACCAATCATGGGATTATTGAGTTAACCTAATACATTAAGGGACTCTGTCCACAATTTGATATTGCCTAATGGTTTTCCTTGAATTATATTTATGTCATGTTTTCTGTTACTTCCATATTTTTTATGAATCCTTGATCCTATGATATCATGTTATATATGTTATTCTCCAATGTGATTAATCATGAACCTTCTTATTTTTTGATGTCATTTATATGACTGGCTCACAAGTTATGCATCATTATCATGTTTATTTTCTTACATAGTTTTTAGCTCACCCATTTCTCTACGTATTCCAAAGGTTACTACATGATGTATTATTATCCATAATCTGATTCTAAATAATTTTAACATAAAATGTTTCATACAATAACCTAAAGAATAAATAGTTAATGGGATGACCTAGAAAAGATAGTATGGGAATAAACACGATAGCAACGCATAAATTGTTAGTCAAAAGTATAATGAGGTATCATAAAATTTTAGTCTAAAAAATTATATCACGGGAGTATAAAATAAATGAAAATGTTTTGTAAGATCATCAGTTGATAAAAAATATTGAAGAAACATAAAACATGGCATAAACATAATTTAAGGAGGACCATCTAGACAACATCACATGGTTGACAGAGTCCCATAATGTATTAATTTCAGACCATAATTCCATAAATGATGCATTTGGATATTCAAAAATTACCAATTTCATTAGACGGATATGTAATTATGAACCAACCTAACACATTAATTTCATGTACATGTGTAACACCATATAATTAAAATATAAAAACAATAAATTTGATTACAAATATGACACAAAATACTATGATTAAAATAAAAATATAACACCCCATGAAAATACGATATAATTATTATTAAATAAATTAAATTTCCTGAATATAATTCATTATATTAAACACTTGGTTTGTCAGGAATTACACACAACACTGAGTTTATCATGTTTTGGAAGAAACACCGGGATTAACTGAAACATGACATGTTATTAGATTATTATATTTAAACATGATAAGAATACCTAGTAATTAAATTTAAGTGAAATGGTAGATATAAATAGATTGCGAAAATTATTTTCATTTATTGAAAATAAATTACATAATATTCATTTAAATAAAAATAGAATGTTCTCTAAAAACAATACTCTTTAAATATATGGATATATCATGATATGTGTACATAATTTCATATTCATACTTAACACATTTAGAAAATTAATTAGGAAAAATCAACATCATTTGTGAAATAAATATATCAAAATTATATTTTGGTGATTTTTTTATTTTTCTAATATGTTTCTTTTTTATTAATTGTAACAAACACATAATTTTAATTGGAAACTATCATTTAGTTAAAAAAAATTATAAAGATATATTATATTTTTAATTGGTTTTAATATATAATTATTTTAATAATATATTAATTAATCCAATTTTGGTCATTAGAATCATTTAATATTTAAATTTGAAATAAATAATTGTAAACATTTAAAAGTTTCTCATAAAAAACGTGATTTCTCATCACGTCTATAGGATTAATTTTAAATATATTTTCTCAAAATACATGAATTTAATATCAAATAATGGATTCCATATTTGGTATAATAATAATATATATTTTCTAATAAGTTCAACATAATATATTTTTGTAATTAATAATGAAAGAAAGAAAAATATTTACTATCATTATGGTAAAATGGATTTATGTGATGGTTAAACTAAAAAGATTATTAAAAAAATGAAAAAACAACATTAGAATTAGAAATTATCAAGAAATAATTCTATCCTATATATTATAGGTTTCATAATTTCCCATATTTATTATTTTTTCAATATTGAATGGTTGGAATGACATGATCATTTAAAAAAATACTAGTGTGCCACTTACCTCACATATAAAAGGCCACCCCTATCCACAATTTTTAACACCATCAAACCTATTTAGATCGGAAAAACATTGAAAAAATAAGAAATAAATATCCATCCATTCATCCTAAAAACCTTATTTTGAGTATAAATATAACTTTGGTAGTCTATTAGTGTAATCCAAATCAGGATAACTAAAGAAGATGTAGTGTTCATCAATGATCATTTTAAATTTTTATCCGTCCAAATCATTAAATACATTTTTTAAATGATTGTCTAATATCTTAAATATCATCCATAGAATAAAATTTTGTTATTTTAATTTAATTTTATAAAAATAGCACTTGCATTGTATGGGTTTAGAAATCATTGTTCTTGTGTACAGTGGATTTTCACATCGCGAACTGATGCCTTTCATTTTTCCATTACTGCCTATCACTATTGGGTAAAATGATGGATCTAAAGAATAATAAAGTTATAAATTTTGTAGTTATTCATCTAGATACATTATAAAATATATATATTTTAGCATACATTTTTTTGGTGTATAACAACCACGCTCGAGTGTATAGCGTACTACCGCGTCACGAAGCGATGCCAATTTTTTTCTACTAAATATATAAATAGAAGGTGATACATAAATTTTTTATTAATATTTGTGATATAGATAGAATAATTGTGATATTCAAGAAATATATTTTATAATATAAAATTCATATATCATTATCTTTCATATCTTTTCACTCACATAATGATGATAACATCATCCATGTACATGTGGACTACCACCTTATCAAAGCGACGTGACAATTATTTCATCACCACAACATAATGAAGATATTTATAAGTATATTTAAATAATAATTATTATATTATATTCATTTTTTAGTGATAATATATTTCATATCTTTTTTCAATAATGATCATTGAAAAATGGAAATCAAATTCTTTATACATATGACCTAACAACTCCAAGATTTTAACAAAATAAATTTCTCAAAACCATCCTTCAACATTGAACTAAAAAGTATAATAGATGTATAAATAGAATAATTATTACAATTTTAATATTTTGGTGATGCTAGGACTATATAATATTATAATGGCCCAAACATCTCTAATCGATTACTTTGTAAAGATGCAGTGTTGTATGTGTTCTGGGAGGTCAAGGTGGCTCATTTCAACACTATTCAAATTTTCCAAGCTTTCCAAGTCCTCCAATGGTGGTTTACCCTATAGGTGGTTTCCCATTAGGGTCACTAACTAGTGGTTACATGATAGAAGTGACTCGTTGGTATTTATTAATTGGCTATGGCAAATTGGTTGTCGCTTTCCCAGTGGTGCCTCACCAAATAGTGACTCCCAAACAATGACTCACTGAATTGTGGCTCACAGAACAGTGACTCATGAGAGGTTCCACATTGAGTGTTGCCTCACATAATGGGGAATTTCATGTGGTGAATCATTATGTGGTGCCTCAACTAACGGTGACTCATGAGTGATACCACACTGAACAGCCCCTAATCAAATGATGAGTCGTAGAATGCTGTCTCAACCAATGGTGAGTAATGAGGAGTGTTTTCATCATCCAAAAATTTCACCCATTTTATTTTCTATATGAAATAAAAATATTTTAATGCTATATTTGGAAGGTTTTGAGACTGATTCAATGCCCTTAAATTATATCTTCATTTTATGAAGGGTTAGGGGGTCTATTTGGTTAAAACACGTTATCTTGATCAGATAAATCATTAATGGAAAATCAAAAGTATTTCAAAACTACTGCTCCATTTAGATTTTATAAAAGATAATACATTATACTCCTTTTTCTATATTTTTGTTTTCCATTGGTATGATATGCCCCAAAACCTTATTTATAGTGGATTCAAGCAATTCTGTTGTAGCCTTTGGGTCGCATTTTCCCTAGAGGATTTTTTAGTATGAACGACCCATGTTTTCATTCAATATAAAATATCATATTGTTTATTGTTTCATGTAGGTTTCCATTTGTCCCTCTCTTGTCTGTGGATCATTTGGGGAGGGTGTATGAGTCTTTCTTTTGAGAGGACAATAGAATTCATATCTACCAAAATAATTAAACCTGCTAAAATTAATTTGCAGGGTATGGGAAAAGTAATTTTTTTCTTATTGCGTTTCCTGTTTTTCTTTTTTATATTCATTTTTTTGTGATAATTACTAACTATAAATTTTAGCTGTTCAGGGTCCTTGTTTTTTCACATACATATTTGGATGATTTATTTTTTTCTTCTAATGAAAAAATACATTGAATATATTAACACCGTATATTCGGATAAAATAAATGGATGGCCTAGGATTAAGTTAGTCCTACAATAACTCCTTAATAAAATAAAATTGAATAAAAATTATGCACAACTAAATCTGAAAGTATGTTTTTTTATGTTATATGTTGTAACATTTTTGTGAGCATGGTTGTGAATTATGTGATGGCTCTAGTGATGTACTATATGGTATATGTCTATACTTGGCTATTTGGGGCTAGTGGATGTGATTTTTTATGTCTCTAGAGTTTCATGGTTTTCATAATATAATGGTGTAGTTTGGATGCGATGGTAGGTGAAATATGGTTATATAGTGGGGCTGTGAAATTGGTTGTGGCTAAAAATAGATTTGGTTTTAGATTTTTTCTACAGGGTTTTGCTTGTGAGTTTTGTTTGGTTTTGTTGATATGTGTCGTCAGTTAGATGAGTTTTAGTAATTATATTAGTGGTTTGTATGGGTGATCCACCATTGATAACATCCATAAATCATCACCCAATGCCTAGAGATCGATATTTATTATAAAATTAATGGGTGTCAAATGAAGTGGAATTGTGAGTTGGGATAATTTACTATGGTTCCCCTTCCTATGTGTGACTTTTTTCCTTCTTGTTGTGTTTTGTGACTATTAATTCTTCTGATTAGTGATGGAATGAATAAATGAACTCATGTGTTGGGAATGGAAATGGTTAAATGAATTGGTTCAGTTTTTTTCTTGTTATGTGGCATTGTGTATATATGGTTATAATCATAGGTGGTAGTTTTGTGAGTTTGATATTTTTTAAAACCCATAAGTTGGGATGAGTGTTTCTTACCTTATATATATACTTACATGTTTTTTCTTTTTATTTCTACACACACTCCACACTAGTTAAGAACTACGTTCCAAATACCCCATCATCCTATGGGAGGGTGTCTTTCCCAAACATCTTGGTGGGAGGATGTTCAGAAGGCCTCTGACTCTTCCCTTTATCCTTTTCCATGTGGTGATAACCCAAGAAACGTCAAGAAAGATGCGGTTTTTTTAATCCCAAGTGTGTGCAGGTGAGTTATTCTTTCCTAGGTGTCATTGGGATATGATTAGTTGTGATTTCACTAGTGTCTTGGGGATTATGTTATTTATTCATTCCTAGGTTTTTTTAGGATGGAATTTACATGGTTTGTGGCAGAAGTTTTTATGGGTGGGATGTGATGTGATTTGTGTCTCAAGTGTCTGCGAGGAAGAATTGACGTGTTTTTTGGGCCAGGTTTCTATGGTTTGAATGGGATGTGGTTTGTGGCACTGCTTTCTATTGGTGGGATGTGATGTTTCTCGGTTATGAGGTGATGGGACGATATGTGGTTGTGGGTACCAGGTGTGTGTGTGTGTGTGTTGTGACATGGTTCATTCGGATGATATGGGAGCACGAGGATGTTTTCAATTAGGCAGGACCAAGTAAACATGTGGGATGTTGTTTGGGGTACCGAACAAATCAATGTTCTTAGTATAAAACATTACATGATTTAAGAACCTTTAAGAGAGTGCCTTTTTCAGATTTGGTTGGCTTGTAGGCTTTGTTAGGTGCTATTTTTTTCTACTATGTTTCTCAGGGGTGAATTAGTACTCTCTTTTCACATGTTGACTAGAAACATTGTTTTTTCTACTAAGTATACATGAAAATTATCCCTATGTATATAAAACATTTTTTCAGGTTTTTAGGAGGAATACATGGACCATTACTAACCTAACTAACTTGTACATTGGGATGCTTTTGTGTCATTATGTATCATTACTTGTGGTATCTACAAGGAGTTTTCATTTTATTTGTATTGGTTTCATTTTAAACATGAATGTGGGATGGATTTAAATTTATTATGTATATATATATATATATCTTGAAGTTGTTTTGAGATGATACTTCAAATATCTTAATCATGTATATTTAAAAACTGTAATGCCTCTCATTTTGGGAGGCATGTATACCCTTGGTGTGGGTCTCCACCCATGGGCCTATTGGAGGTGATAATTATGTGTCATTATCACCATTTTTTACTTCCTGTAAAGGTGGGGTATCATTAGAGGGAGGGGATCATGACAGAATGGTATTTGAGATTATGTTTGTGAGATAGGATAGAAGATCATGTAAGGAATAGTTATGATTTAATGGGTTGGTAGGGAAATGGTTTCATGTAACCTTGGTCCATGACATATGCTAGGGAAGACCATCGTGTTAATTGGATTTGAGGGCCCCCTATGATTCGAGGAAAGGACTCGAACCCTATCAAACGCCTAATTGAGTTTGCACCATTTGTAGGGTAGATACCATCAGAGTGGTAAATATATCATAATTACTTGTTTAATTGTTTTAAGTTCATTCTTTAGGGAAATTTTAAATAGATAATTAAATGAGTTAAATGTGTTAAATTTATTTTTAAAATGAATTCCATACCACTCATGATTATGAATTATTTGTCTTTGTTTTATCTATGGAACTCAGTAATCATCTGAGTGTGGATAGGGTTGCTAACGTCCATCATGCAGAAGAGGGTTGATCCATTGGAGGAGGAAAACTATTTGTAGGGTATATTAAACTCTTTCTAGTGATAGGAATTGGGAATGTATGAGGGATGTTTTTAGTGCATGGATTAGGCGAGACGGGTAATGGACCATGAGATCAAAATTACTTTTATTTATTCTCTGATATATTATTGGGTTTCTTTAGCCCTATGTATGATTTTGTTAGATAAACATTAATGGTGGAAATTGTACCTAGGGGGATAAAGGATGCATTTGTTTTTTGGGTTGACAGAGAGATGGAGTTCGAAGCATAATTCCATTCATCAACCACAAAGGGTGAGAAGTGGTTGGAGTTACTCTCACTCCAGTAGGGGAGTATCTTAGAATAGTATATATAGGTCAAATTCAAGGACCTCATTAATTTCACCTTGATCTTTTCAAGACGAGGAGTCTCATTCGAGATGTCTAAAGGAGGCACTTCATCCTTCTATCCAGTATGCAGTTACTCACTTTACATTGTCAATGTACATGGAGGATCAAAATAAAGATGAGGTGATTGAGTGGATTCAAATGTGAGGAGGTATACCATGATAGGGGAGAATGTAGAGTTCTTCAATGGGAATGGTTACTATCACACAACCTTAGACATTAGGACCATCATGGTTATATATATTTATGAGTTGACCTTAGCTACATCCTTTCCAACCTTCTGATGCATGGTGTTTATATTCATTTACCCAAAATTTGGGACAAATGGGTTTCATGTGTGGATTCCTTTTTTGTGTTCATAATATGCTTCCAATTCTCGTTCGAGATTAGTATTGTAGGGGTGTATAGGTTTAGGTCCAACCCTAATAGTAGTTTCATGCAAGGAATTTTATTTAGTAGGGATAGTAGGCTCCTGCTCTACCAATTGGAGATGGGGCATGTAGAGGCCAACCACATTATGTTCTTAAAGTACCTCCACCCAGGCGTGGTCATGGAGGTGGACATCTAGAGAGGGTCAAAGGAGCTTGAGGTAGTTAACTTCCTGCAGAAGATGTTGTAGTTCCAGTAGGACCAAAGATCAATAGAAGAACAATCATATTATTTAGAACCCTTTCTTGAGCTTTGTTTGATTTAGGATCATTAAACTCATTTGTTTCACCCACTCTATCCAATTCTCATAGTGTATAAATAGATTTCATTCTTGTTCCCTAGGTGTTGAGTTTTCTAGTCGGTGATTAGACAAACTTGTTCGATGCGTGCCGAAATGTAAATTTATGATGAGACTATATTAGTCTTATGTGAATCATTCCTTTATACTAATATACAATATGATGTCATCCTCAGAATCAAATGGTTGCATTATATTCATACCATTAGTGACTACTTATGGAGGAGATTGAATTTTTCATATAAGGATAACCGGTGTATAGTTTTAAATGTTGATCAGATCTATCAGGTGGGATGTTTGCATATATAGACTCGTCTTTCCTTATTAGCAGAGTTTTAATTAGCGTCAGCAGACGTTGGGAAGGGGGAGGTTCTCGATTTTTTTGGGGTAGTTTTTAAATGTTATCCCCAATGAGGTTCAATTTCTACCCAATCAATATAATGTTGATTTTAGATAGACCAAAATCCTAGTGCTTCACTTATTTTGATGGCCTTTATAAGATCTCACAATATGTCTTTTAGAAGTTAAATATTCTGACAGACGATCTAATGCATAAGGTTTTATCCAACCCAGTGTGTTTCCATGGGGTTCTCTTATCGTGTTCACAATGATGAAATATGGTGGTCTGTGGTTTTTCATTGAATATTAGAGGCAAAATTAGGTAATAGCTAAATAATATTACAATATTCCATGGATCTACATTCTTTCCCACTAACTGAGAGGGGAATGTTGTTTTTAAAAGGTTGATATGAACTACAGATATCACTAGTTGAGGGTGAACGAGAGAGATTTCCCAAAAACATATTTTATATGTAGTTATGGGCACATCATGTTTTTGTTCATGCCATTCAGTTTTATGAATGCACCAACAATGTTCATGGGACTTATTAACTCTATGTTTTATGAGTTATTGGATTAGTTTATGATTATGATTATTGATGACATATTGGTCTACTCAAGGTCAGAGGTTTAGCATGCTGAGAAACTCAAGGCCATCTCACATGTTCCTTGACGCCATCAGATATTTAGAATTTTGTATACTTGTTAGTTTTGGACTCGTGAGGTGAACTTCCTTGGTCATGTGGCATCACATCTAGGTGTCAAAGTAGACCCATTGAATGATGGATCAATCATTTCTTGGGAAGAACCAAAGAATGTGCTAGATGTTCATATTTTTCATGGTCTTATGGGATATTATCATATTTTTTTACATGATTTCTCTCGAGTTGCAAACTTATTCACAACATTGACCAGTAAGGAAAATCTATTGTATTGAATGAGCAGTTCCAGATAGTGTCTTTCTATTTGAAGGGGTTGTTGGCTAGTGTAATGACACAATTTTTTATTCATTTGAAATCCATTTCTTATATATGTTATATAATCACATGAAATCTCTACACAATTAACTATTAAGTACTATGTGACCTTCAAACACTATTTTGACACATCATTGTTTAGAATTTCGAAATTCTGATATACATGGCTGTGATAAGTATGATGTTTGGAGAATGATGAGAAAAACATAATTTTGGGTGAATAGTAATTAAACCTTATGAATAGCAATGCCACCCTTATAAATTACAATATGACCCTTATGAATAGTAAATCTTCTAATATAATAGTAAAATCCCCCATGAATGTATAAATAAAATTTTCATATCATATAGGTGATAATATTATCATAGTAAAATTATATATATATTTGTAATTCATAGATATTTAATTTAAAATAATTAATTAATTTAAAAGAACATTTATTTTTAGAAAATGTTAACATATATTTAATTTTTTTGTCTTCTAGTTTAATCATAATTCTATATGTCCTTATGTAATTTTTGAAAGCATTAGAAAATGAGTTATAGTTTTAAAATCCATATTTTTCATGCAAATTATCATTTTAATAAAAAATTAAATTAATCATATGTATTAAATTATTATTTAAAAATGGAGTTAATTTTTTGATTTTAAAAATTCCTTAATGATTAGGATGATTTTTTTAGGATTTTTCTGAAATACTTGAATTTTTGATGAATAGTGAAATACGGTAATTTACAGGATTCATTATAAGCTAAATAAACTATTCCTAGTATCATGGTTGATGTAAGAAACCTTATATATAATTAAAAGGAACATATTACTATTTTTGGTCATGGAATAATTACTATTTAGGGTCTTGAGGGTAATTAATAAACTAGATAATTAAATATTATGAAAACAATCCTTTCCACTAGTGTAAATACCACCCCTCCTTACCTCTTCTCCTCACACCTCTCAAGCATTGTAAATTGCCTAAATTCTGCCCAAAAATCTCCCCATTCTCCTCACCCACGTTCAACATCACTTTTTCTCTTCAAAATACCAAATCACTTACCCTTAAGATGCTCTAAAGGAAGATTTATTCAAGAGGTAAATTCCCATTTTCAATTATTTTACATTATTTTTGAGTTCAATTGTTTTTATTTCTTTTATTACCTCCTATCATAAAAATGATGTAACCAAAATAGTACATTAAAATCATTGTAACATCATTATGATAATGTAATAATTTAGTATCATCTTTCCTTTACTCTTCTTTTATACTAGTAGTAAAGACACAATCCGAGATGTGTTAATTTTCCACTTTCAAAGATGATTGGTTTTATATTTATTTTAAAATCTTAAATTATGGTCCTGTAACTATTTTTGTTATGGTTGAACCAGATTATTAGGTTATATATCGTTTATTGGGTTATATAATTTTTTTGATCACATTGTTTTAAATTATAATGTAAAATGAGTTTTATTGATAAAAAACCACCAATAAACTGAAATGGGTATTACTAATGTTTTATATAATGATTCAACTACAATCCAAGTTACCAAATGTAATTTAAAACCATGTAACCTTATAGATGTTCAATAATAAAATATAACTCCAATTCTGGAAAACTATTCACATTTTACATGATTCTTAATTCATGAAAATATGTATACATATCATAAAAAAATTGACTCATACAATGAGATTGAACCACTTAATCCATCAAAAAGGTCATCAATGAACATTAAAAGGATATAATAAATTAATTAAAAATTTATCTTGTTTTATAATTATTAATTCATGAACCTAATTTTTTTATTCTGGTCATTAATATCACATGGAGATCACCATTAGACTTAAGGTAATGGATCCTCTCTATTTCAATTTTATTGATGATTTTCCTCTCTGTAATTCGATTTTATGTGGAATTAAAAGTGTTGGGGTTTTATTTTTAACCTATCACATACATTCATAATGATTTATATGTGATGATTAACCTCTTTCTCTCTCATTAGTCCCTCGTATTCCTATTACCATGCCGATATTCTGTAAGGGATTCTACTCAGACCTTTTTTGTTCCTTCAGGTTGCCTTATCTTCTTCTTTCGAAAATAATGATATCTTATCATTTCATGTGAATCTTTTAAATTAGGTTTACATTTACCAAATTCATTTTTTAACACCCTTTCATCATTCTATTTCGTGGATATACTTGTTCCCTCAGTAATTCCCTATAAGAATACCAGTTTTTAGGGAACTTTTCGAATTCGTACCCAAATTCATGTTCAATATACCATGTGTTTTAGACCACAATTGCTTTTATAAAACTATTATTTTTATTATGAAAACCTAAATTGATCCCTTATTTTTTTGTAAAAAATATTATTCCCTTTTATATTTTATATTCTTGTTAATTTTTTCCATAAAACCACAATAAAATGTTTTATTATGAAAAATTCGTAAATACTCTTTCAATATGTTTTCACTCCTATTTTAAATCACATAAAATGATATATACCTATTTTACCATATTAAATTCCATGATTTTTCTAATGAATTTCATTCATGGACACTTTTATGATACTACCATTCCTTATGTTTTATGACATAATTAGGACACCCATTTGTTTTCATGGGTTCCCCTATGCTTATGGTTGTTGATGTATAATTTTATATGTGGAATTCATATTCATGAACATGTTACGATGGTTGTGAATATATTTCACTATAATTATTTGGGTAATTTATAGTTTCATGAGATGTTATGTGCAACTGTCATGGAAGTTATCCATGACTCATGCTACCATGTGCAACGGCCTTGGTAGCTATCCTTGACTTCTATTCTTATATGTGCAATGAGGTTGGACTCATGATAATGTCATGATTTATGTTTCCACCAAATTACTATTAATTAATGTATATATGATCCCATGTTTATATGTTATGATTCTACATGCAATTTTATATAATTATGTCATTATATCTTACAGTTTTACTAAATATTTATTCTTTTTTTATTCTCTTACTAGGATTTTAGATCATCCCTTAATTCATGTGACCCCTAGGGTACCTTATGCAGATGTAAGTGATCAATGGAAGTTATGAGATCTCTATATTGATTAAATAATTATTTTTTGCCCCACGTTTTCTAGTTTTTGTACCTAGTCTTCCATGACACCAGACATTTATATCATTTTCTTGTACACTTATATATAATTATTCTTAAAATCATTTAATGTTATATGTAAAGGGATACTAATACTATATATAGTATCATAGGGTGGCCTAGTTATTTTTTGGATATAAGGAATAATTAAATGTCATATAAACCATAAAGATGAGATTAAGTCAAAGAAAACATCTCTATATTTTAGAAAGTGTATAGTAAGAGCTTTAACCAGAAAATATATCCTTGTATGGATACAAAAATGTAGATTTAGATCTAGAACATATGTATTTAGTGGTAAAAAACGAAAACACTACTTTGACCTAAACTCGAATGGGAACTGAGGCACGACAATAAGACATTCTACACTCATGGTTTGACACTCTTGGGGGATATGATTTTGTAAATTAAAAAATTTGGTACCAAAGATTATTAGGGGAATGAAAAATTCCCATAAGAATATAAGTTATAAAATATATTATGGAGAAACTTGATTTAAACATAGGGAATCAAAATATAATATATACTTCTCCTTTACCAATTCATCCCCTTATGTTCAATGATTACTTTTTATTATCAATAGCTAAGTATTCAAGCCCTCTAATTGTACGTTATTTTTCTTAGTTAATGGCATGAAATATAAGAACAGATGCCAAAAATCAATGTGATAGGGAATGTGATGATCTCCATAATGATATGCCTGATACGATGGTTACAGTTGATCAAGACTTCATGATGGTACTTGCCTAGCTGGCTCATGTAACGAATAATAACTTGAGTCATGTGGAACACCCACCTCCTCCAAAGAAAGAACATGTTTCTATTGAATACTTCATTCAGTAAAGGCCTCCCATGTTTAATGGATCTTCTAATCTTCTCTTCACAGAATAGTGGATTAACTCCATTGAAAATATGTTCCCTATCCTTCAGTGATCAGAAGCTGAGAAAGTCATTTAGGTGGTATATCAATTTTATGGGGAAGCAGTTCAGTGGTGGACAATGATCAAGAATACAAAGCCCAAGGAATAAATAGAATCCTTGGATTGGGAGAAAGTAATAGAATGTTCTTCAATAAATATTTCACCTGAACCCTCAATCTCAAGATGAAAAGAGAGTTCCTTAGGCTGAAGAAGAAAAAATATGAATCAATTGGGGAATATAAAGAAAAATCTCCAAGGATATAAAGGTACACCTCTGGATTTTTCAATAGCACTGAAATCAACACCGATCAATTATTTAGAGGACCTAATCCATGTCTACGAAATGATTTGGCAATTTGAGACATTGACATTTATGAGGAGATTGTTTGTTTCACCATTAAGGTTGAAATGGATATTAAAGTCTCTCAGTGGTATCTTGGGCTTGATGACAAGAAGTGGAAAATGGAAACTAATGTGGGAGGTATGATAAATAAATTACATGATAGAAAGAATCCTGATAATCCCATGTGAAAAAATTGTGGGAATAGGCATAATGGGGTCTATCTTAAGAGAATCAATAATTGCTTCAAATGCGGAATGAAAGTATATCCAAATAAAAATTGCCAATAGGATATGGATAATCTCGCTAATTTGTAAGAAGAATGGATGGTTTATATCAACATTTGGCATGTAGTGTAGTGCTACAAATTCAAGGTGGATGGGCATTATGGAAAAAATATCCCTAAACCACTGGTTGTTGGAGGGAATAGACAACAACCTCCAAGTAATCAAGGAAGGGATTATGACATAACTACTACTATGGCGGATCAGTAAAATGATGTGGTGATAGGTATTGTAGTTATTCATTCATGAATATTTAACATACAACTTGATTATGGTTATTTCCATTATACCATATCTTTCATGTTTTGTTGAAATATTCAAATCCCTACTCAAAATTTAGAGGATATGTTATCTGTGAGAAAATAGAATGGGGAAATTATTGTGTCCATGGTTTATAACTCCTCCCATGTTAATTTTTGTGCACTAAACATCCCAAAAAGTCTCATTATACATCCTTTAGTGGAGTTCGATGCTCTCTTGAGCATGGAATGGTTATATTTATACAGACCCAACATCAACTATCAGTAAAGGGTGATCAGTCTTCAAATCCCAAATAATCCTCTTATTCATTAGAAGTGTAAAGATTAGGATGGATCTTTTTTAGAATAAACATCTCATGTGTGGATATTAATTCATTATGAGAAATAATTTCAAGATCAAATGATCATGACAAATGATAAAATCATACATCAAGGCATTCACATCCTCTTGTATTAAACTGATGTATTACCTGAAGAGTTTCATGGTATTCCTCTGGATCAAGAGGTTTAGTTTTCAATTAAAATTATTCCTTAATCTCTTCCTATATCAAATACACCTTATATAATGGCTTTCGTATAGCTGGAAGTGCTGAATAAGCAGTTACAGGAGAATATAGATAAGGGTTATATACGCCCAAGTGCTTCACCCTGGGGTGCACCAGTTCTTTTCGTGAAGAAGAATGATGGATCAATGTGCCAATTCATTTATTATTGAGGTCTCAATTAAATCATGATAAAGAACAAGTATCCCCTGCAATAGATATATGACTTCTTCGATCTGCATGATGGGGCTAGTTATTTCTCTAATATGGACATTTGGTCATGATATCACCAATTAAATGTGAGGAAGGAAGATATTCCCAAAGATGACTTTCGAATGAGGTATATAAATTAGGTGTTCATAGTGATTCCATTTGGACTCACTAATGCTCCATTAATTTTCAGGGATTTAAGGAATAGAGTCTTTAGAGATTACCTCGAAAAAATTGTGGTACTCTTTTTCAATGATATTCTGATAGACTCCAAGGGCCGGAAGGAGCATGCGGAGAATTTAAATACTTTGTTAACAACATTTTATAGAGAGAAGTTATAAGGAATGTATAGTAAATGTTATTAATTGATGGAAGAGGTATCATTCATGGGGAATGTTATCACTAGAAAATTGATATCCGTGGACCCTTCTAAGATAAATCTGATTGAAGAGTGGCCCATGCCAATATATGTAGTTGAGATCTATAGCCTTCTGTATCTATCCAGGGATTTTTGATGATTTTTGAATATCTTTTCAAGATGTTCAAACCCAATTAATAATTTTACATTGAAGGGAGTAATGTTTTTATGGACATTGGAATGCGAAGACTTCTTTAAGGAGTTGAAAAAGGGGCTAACCACTACACTAGTACTCATGCTCTCAAAAAGTGAGGAACTATTTTTGGCAAACAATGATTCTTCAATGATGGAATTAGGTTGTCTGATTATGAAAAATGATAATGTGATAACCTATGATTCATAGAATCTAAAAATCAATGTGAAAAACTATCATACCCATGATCTAAAGTTGGCAGTTGTGATCTTTGCATTAAAAATCTGACAGTATTATCTATATGGAGAGAAGTATGAGATATAAACTAATCAAAAGAGTCTCAAATAAATATTAACACAAAAAGATCTTGAAATAAATTAACAATTATTGATAGAGCTCATCTATTATTATGACTGCTCACTTCACTACCATATCGGTAAGGAAAATAAGGTTGTAGATGCTTTGAGTAGAAATGATCATGCATCTTTATCAACGATGAGAGTTGAAAAGGATCAAATCTTCTTAAATTTTTTTATGATAGAAAAGTGAATAATTAAGGGATGAACATCATCAATATTTTCTCAAATTATTTCTCAACCACCCCTTGTGGAAACAATATGGGACTCTCAAAGAAAAGATGTGGAAATTCAATAAAGTATAGAATCTACTAAAAATTGTAAATCATCATAGTTCAAGATTGATGAGGAAGGATTTGTATGATTTGGGTCACGATTTAGTGTACCATTTGATCTAGATATAATGATGGAGTTTCTAAATGATGCACATAGATGAACCTTCTCAATCCGCCCATGGATCACAAAGATGTCTGGAGATATCTGAGGAAACTTTTGGTGGGACAATATGAAAAAGGTGATTGTTGAATATATATTAATATGCCTGGTATGTCAATATGTGAAGGCCAAAAGACAATAGTATATAGATATGATGTAACAACTATTCATACCAACATGGAAGTTGGAGAACATCTCTATGGACTTTTTCACATGGCTTCCGATGACATCCAGGGAAAACAATGCAATGTGGGTCATTTTGGATCATATTACAAATAGATCTCACTTTATCACAATTCGGAAGAGCTTATCATTGGACAATGTTTTCATATATATATATCCAAGAGATGGTATGTATACATGGAGTACATCTATATATTGTATCTGATAGAGATCTGATATTCAAATCGATGTTCTGGAAAAGTATCCAACAAGCTCTAAGCACTATACTAAAATTCAGTATGTCCAATCATCCTGAAACTAATAGCCAATCTGAGCGAACTATTATGACATTAGAACATAGGTTGATAGAATGTTCTATTCAATTCAACAAAGGATGAGACCAACATCTCCCATTGGTTGAATTTTCTAGCAACAATAGTTTCCCCTTGAGCATCCAAATGACTCCATCTAAAGCCCATTATTAGAAAAGGTGCAAAACACCAGCGTGTTGGGATGAAGTCAGTGAGCATAAGCTCCTAGGACCTGGAATGGTTGAAGAAATGGTGGAGATGGTTAAAAACATTATGAATCACATCAAGGTAGCACAAAGTAGACAAAAATTTTATGAAAAGAATAATCTAAGATAACTTTAGATAAAAGTTGGAGGCAATGTATTTCTACACATATCTCCTTGGTAGAAGGTCATTAGGTTTTGGATGAAATGATAGATATGTCCTTGGAACATCATCCACTTCAAGATTCATAATCGTATTTGGGTTTTGGCCTATCGAACAGCACTTACACCTACCATGGCCCAAGTACATGATATCTTCTTTTTATCCCTCTTAAGAACGCACATACCAGACCCTTCACATGTACACTCTTCAAAGGTGGTATAGTTGTAGAATGATATTTCTTAGAAGGAGCAGCTAGTGAATATCATGGATTGTAGAGATAATGTTCTATGTCACAAGACAACTCAGTTGGTAAATGTATTTTAGCAGAACCATATGTACGAGGAGGAAACATGGGAACAATGGGAGGTAATGGAGGAAATGTATTCTCAACAGTTTATGGATTAAAATATTAAACAAAATTTTTAAATAAGAATCATAATGTGAAATAATATAATGACCTGATCTTTTATCAATGAAAAATTACTTTATTATAAATATGAAATATAATCAAATGAAATTACAACATAATGAAATAATAAATACATGTGTCTTTTATACATAATTTTAGCACTATTATTTTTTGAGTTTCGAAAATATGACATACACTATTGTGAAAAGTAAGATGTTTGGAGTCTGATAAGACAAACATAATTTTTGGTGAATAGTAACTAACCATTATAAATATTAATGTTGGCCATATTAAAATTAATATGAATCTTATGAAATGTAAATATTTGAAAAGAATTGTATCATCACCCATGAGTTTATAAATAAAATTTAGGAATCTTATAAGTGACATCATGGCCATAATTAAAGTATTGACATTTTTGACAGTCATAAATAACTAAATTCAATTAATTAATTGATTTAAAAGAAAATAGATTTTCATTAATGGTCTTCATAAATTTTTTTTATGTATTATAGATTTAAGATAATTTTAAAATACTTTATGTTATTTTTGAATGCATTATAAAATCTGTTATAGTTTTAAAATCTGTTTTTCTTAGGAAAATTATCATTTTAATTAAAAATATATTGTTCATATTTAGAAATTTATTTTCTAAAATATGTAGTACATTTCTGAACTCTACACAATGACAAATGGTTAGGGTTAATTTTTTGTATTTTACTGAAATACTAGAATTTTTTATGAAAACAGAAATACATCAATTTACCGTATACATTATAAGCTATATAAACTATTCCTATCAACATGGTTGATGTAAGAATCCTTAGTTTCAAATCACATTAACATATAACTATTTTTGGACATGTAATCATCATTATATCTGTTCTTTAGGTAAAATAATAAAGTAACGAAATTAAATATTATGAAAAACCTCCTCTCCTCCAGTATAAAGACCACCCATCATTACCTCTCATCTTCTCTCCTCTCAAGCCCTTTCCATTCCCTGTATTCTACACAAATATTGCCTCCTGATCATCCCTGACATCCAACAGCCCATATTCTTTTCAAATGTCCATATCCTCTACCCTTAAGAGTCTCTCAATGAATATTGATTCAATATGTAAATTCCTCTTTTCAATTCTTTTACTTTCTTTTAATGTTTATTTGTTTTCATTTATATCATTACCTTCCCTCATCCAAATTTTATAACAAGTATAGTATATTAATTTTTGTTTTATTTTGGTATGATAATGAATAATTTATTATCATCTCTCATTTACTCTTCTTTTACACTAGTTGTGAAGCGGCCATCAAAAATGTGTTAATTTACCACATTCAAGGATGATGGGTTTTCAATTTCTTTTACCATCATAAATTCTGGGAATGAACCCCTTTTTTCTATGGTTGAACCAAATTATTATGTAATATATCCTATTTATGGTTCTATAGTCATTTTTTACACATGTTATTCAAATATAATGAAAAATGAGTTTGTAGTGATCAAAAACGAGCAATAAACCCAAAAGGTTATCACTAATGTTTTATTGAATGATTGAACTTCACTCCAAGTAACCAAATTAAATTTACAACCATTTATCCTTTAGGATGATCAATAATAAATTATAACTCCATTTATGGACATCCATCCATATTTTATATGATTATTCATTCATGAAAATAATTAAACTGATTGTAAAAACGTAAAAATCATAAAATCCGAATAATGAAATTGAACATCTTTTCCCATCAAAGAGGACATGAATGAACAAGAAAAGGTTGTAATAAATCTTTTACATATTAAATATTTTATGGAATTATTAATTTATGAACCTAATTTTATTATTCAGGTCATTAATATCAAATGGAGAACACCATCAGACTGAAGGTAAGGGATCTTCTCTATTTCACTTTTATTGAAGAATGTACTCTATGTTATGCCTTTTTATGTGTCATTCCTAATGCTAGGGTATGATTTCGCAACTCCCCCATACATCCCACATTATTTATAAGTGTTTAGAGACCCCATTATCTCACGTTAGGCCCTCTTATGTACACCCGATACTATGATGATAATCTGTAAGGGATTATACCTGGTCCTCCTTGATTCTATCTGGTTGCCTTATCTTCTTTTTTCTAAAATAATGTTTTCTTATCTTAATATGTTCATATTATAAATTTTGTGTTAATTTACCAAATTCATTTAACAAGACCCTTTCATCATTCCCTTTTTGGGATATACATGTTCCCTCCTCAATTCTCTATGATAAGAAAACCTGTTTTAAGGGAAATTACTGAATGTGTACCCCAAATATAGGTACACTATACCATATGTTTTATGCCACCATTTTTTATAAAACAAGTTTTTTTATTATAAAATACTACATGGATCACTTCTAGTTTGGTAAAAAATATTATTCCCTTTAATATTTTAAATTCATCATAGTGTTTTATTTAAAACCTCGCTAAAATGATTTAATTATAAAAATTAATAAATAATATTTTAAAATGTTGTCACCTATATTTGACATAAAATATCATGATAGATTTATATTTTACCTAATAAGTGTCTATTAAATTTTTAATTGATTTCTTTCATCTACACTTTAATGTTACTCTCATTAATTCAGTTTTATGACATGATTAAGAAACCCATTTCTTTATATGGGTTCCATTATGATTATGATATTTTATGAATGATTTTATATTTGGAAAGAATATTTATGAACATGTTAATATGGGTCCTCCTAGATAGCCCACCAATTTAGTGTTAAAGTTTAGTCTCATAAGATTTTATGTGCAATGGTCATGGCGGTTAGCCTTGACTCATGCTACAATGTGCTACAGTCATGGTGGTTAACCCTGAATTATACTTCTCTATGTTCAATGAGCCTTGATTCATGATAAATTCATGATTTACGTTTCAACCACATTACTATTAATTCATTTTTCTGTGATCCCATGTTTATATGTTATGATTCTACACGCCATATTATATCATTATGTCATGATCTATAACCATTGTGCTATAGCCTTATTGTTATGTTAATTCCCAAACAAGGATTTTAGCTCATCCAATCATTCATGTGATCCTCAGGGTATCCTATTCATATGTAACAACACAAATGAATCACAGAGCTTTTATAATGATTAAATAAACAAGTTTTTTGTCCCCTTTTTTCAGCTTTATGTAGCTAGTCTTCAAAGACACAATAATTTACAATCCTTGGTTAGTAATATGATTTATAAATAGGCCTAAAATCATCCATTGTAATATTTAAAAGGCTAGGGTTTCTATATTCAGTGCTCCAATTCATCGGTTTCATGAGTAAGGAGTGATTTTTGAAGTGTTCTACGATGCTTCTCATCTGGGATAGTGATGTATCTTGACGCTTTAGTGGGAATTGATCTCTTTTGGGTCTCAGATGTTATTCCCCAACAAGTGTAACTATGCCACCCATGATCTGGAGCTAGTAGCGGTCATTTTTCCACTAATTTATTTGGTGAAAATACCTTATTAAGGAGAACTTTGTGGTCTTCATAGGTCACAATATTATAATTTATAACTTTTCTCTATGATATATACACTTTATAAGATGAATGTGATTGGAGTTTCTATTGTATTTTGATATTGATATCACTAACACTTTAGTAATGTGAAATTTTAGAGTTTATGCTTTGAGTAGAATGTTGTAGAAAGATTATTTTTTGGAATCTTGGGAACCATGGAATGTGATAGAGGAGTTGGAATCCTTGAAATTAGATGTGGGAATGTATGGTGATAGTAGATGCTTTTTCTAGATGGTAGTGGTGTCATCTATGATTCAGTTGGTGGAGGAGACTCAGTGGGGAAACTCAGAGGAAGAGGTGTTGCATGATCATTTAGTCTATAAAGGTGCTCTGAATAGATGGTAATAGGATGGTTTGAAATGAATGTTGTTCCATGGTATGTTTTTTATTATTCTAATAGTTCACAAGATAGTTCTTCTGGTGTTTCATAACATGTTCTTTGAGATTCACCGAGTAATTTATATGATGTATTGGGGCTTCAGGATGAAATTTTAGTATTCCAAGACAAAGCAGGTTGTAGAAGAGATTGTGGTAAGATACATGGTCTGCCAATAGGTAAAGGTTGATCATTGTGTTCCTATGGTTTTTTTTCTTACCTTGGTTGTCCCTGAAAATATGTGGGATGACGTTTAGATGTATTTCATCATAGGGTAACCCAGAGATTATAGAGCCTATGATTCTGTCTGGGTAGTAGTGGAATGGATGATGAAATATGATAACTTCTGAATGATCAAGGGGTCAGGTGGAATGATTTCCATTGAAAATATGTATGTAGAAAAGGAATATTGGTTTTATGGATTTCCAAGATCCATGATCTCATATCAGGATACATGTTTTACCACATGAGTCTGGAGGGGATGTTGTCATGCTTTTGGCACCCTAATACACCTCAACACATCCTTTCACCCTCATATAGATGGATAGATGGAACAAAAAATCCAGCTATTGGAGGATATGTTGTAAGCATGCATCGGGTGATTTAGCATATCTTGGGTTAAAAAATTTAACATTATATTGTTTTCGAAGAATAATAGCTATCACTATTATATTGAGATAGTTTTATTTGTTGAACTTTTTAGAAGACCATGTCATTCCCCTTTGTGATAGATAGATATTGGAAAGAATACTATTCCTTCTACCAAGGTATTTTAGAAAACAATAGATAAGGTTTATATTGTTCGTTGGCGGATGAAAGTGGTGTAGCATTGGAAAAAGTGGTATACAAATATCAAGAGGAGGACCCTGGAGTTTGGGGTTGGGGAACGCATGTTCTTGTAGGTTTCCCATTGATGTGGGGAGTAGAATTTTGGTAGAGGGTGTACGCGTTCTCCTAGGTTTTTTGGCCTTATTGTGGTGTTGGTGAGAATTGGGTGTTGTGACATATTGATTGGCGTTTTCTGCATGGTTTGAGAGGATCCACGAGGTCATTCATGTATCCTGTATTATTTAGTATATTCATGAGGAATACCATATCATTGATTGGGGAGTGTTGGATATCATGTATTATGTGACATTCATGGAGAGGCCACTATAGATTCAAGACCATCAAAAGATGGTGTAGTTTTGATAGACCATTGCTTAGGTTTATGTGTCGTGGAGACATGGTGGCATGGAGGAGAGTACTTGGGAGAGATAAGTGCAGATGTGTTCCGAGTACCCAGATTTTTTTAGTGTTTTCTTTAATTTTTTCATATGATATAATGTTTGAAACATATTCTATGAAATAATCAGTTTCCCTGGTTTTAGATGTGATTAGTTCAATGTGTGATAAATTCGTGACATATGAAAATGGGAAGACTATATTCCTAATCGAGATGCATTAACTGTGATGTGATTGACCTCATGTGGGAAATTTAGTGATGACTAGAGAAGATAGTACGTTGACATGGAAGACAGAATTCCCTAATTCATGTGTTTTGGATTTTATGGTTCTTTTTCCTAAATGGTGTGTTTTTTGATTATTTAGGTTTCTATTTTTAGCTGGTGGTAGTTCTTGAGCTGTGATAATATTTTTCGAGAGGTATCTCAGACGGTAGATGTTCAGACCCCATTTTCCCTTATGTGTTTGGTTTTTAATTCTCGAGGCGAGAATAGTTTGAGAGGTATCTGATGTGACATATTAGACATCTCATCCTATTATATTGTAAAATTTTGTAGAATCGAGTGTTTTGGGATGTCAAGGTGACTCATTTCAACACTTTGAGAAATTTCCCAGTTTTCCATGGTTTAAAATGGTGGATCACCCTGGTGGTGGCTCACCCTAGCGGTCTGTAAATTGTTGTGACTCCCGAGAGGTGGCTCGCTAGTAATGACTGGCTAGTGGTAACCTATTGGAGGTGGGTCACTGGTTTTTACTCACCAAACAATGGCTAATCCAGTGGTGCCTCTAAAAATGATGACCCATTAATGGTGACTCTCTGAATTGTGACTCGCCAAACAGTGACTCCAAAGTAGTGCCTCCCCTAATGGTGACCCATGAGAGGTTCCTTGTTGAGAGATTCCTCACCTAATGGTGACTTTCAAGAAACTACTTTCTGAATTCTTCCTCATCCATTGGTGACTCACTGAATGTTTTCTTGTCCAGTGGCGACTCATGAGTAGTGTTTCCAACATCAAGTAGCTTCACCCCTTTAATATTTTCCACGATTTCAATCAATATTAAAGAAATATTTAAAAGGTTTTGAGATCTATTAATCAACCAAAAATCATATCATTATTTTCTGAAGTTTTCATGGGATTTTATTAGGTCAAAACACATTTTCATGATTGGATCCTCCTTTAATGGGAAATAAAAAATTTATCCAAACCTCTGCTCCATTTAAATTTACCAATGGAGAAAACATATTCATCCCTAGTTATTCCTTATTGTTTTCCCCTACTATGATATTCCCCAAACCTTTCTTCCAAGAGTTTTCATTCTATTATGATGTTTCATTTGGATTTAAATTTCCCAATGGTATTTTCTAACAACATGTGAACGCTCTATTTTGGCATAATATGAAATTCATAATCATTTATTCTTCCATGTAGGTTTCCCTTCATTGCTCACATGATTGTGTATCATCGGTGTGGGTGTATAATTATTTATATTGATAAGATAGTTGAATATGGATTAACAAGGATAATTAAATGGGAAAAACTCTATCTATGTGGTCTATGTAAACTAAAGTATGTTCTTGCTATGTTACCAATTTTTTCATATTTATATTTTGAATTTTATGGGCTAGGTAAACACTGAAAAATTTTGTCTTTGGGGGTCATTGGTTGTGCCTAAACTGTTTTAGATGTTGTATTTTTTTATTCAGGTGAAATAAATGCATATATTCACTTACCCACATATATTCCCCAAAAATAAATGCATTCCCCAGGAATAAGATGTTTTCTAGTCACACCATAAATTAAATAAAATTATTTATGGAATGATATAATAAATCTGGAATTATCTTTTGATCTATTATGTGATGAAACTAGGATATGAGCATAGTTTTGTGTTGTATCTTGGATCTGGTGATGTGTTGGATGGAATATGAATTTTTTGTGATATACAGTGGTTGTCGATGATATGTTTTATACCATGTTGGTTGTTAAGGTTTTCCTAATATAGTGGCCTAATTAGGCTTTTATGGTGGTGTTATACGGTTTTTTAGTGGTGTAGCGAATCTAGTAGTTGCTATGGAGAGATATGGATGTGGAATTTTGTTGTGGTGTTGTGATTGTGAGTTAGGGGTTGGTTTTGTTGATATGAAACTTATGAATGATGAGCTTCATGAATTATTTTAGTATTTGGTTTTGGTTTATTTCCATTAATAACATAAATAATTATTTACTCGGTTACTATATATCGATATATATTCTAGCATAGTGGGTGTTAAATGGGGAGGAAATGAGAATTGTGTTAATTTACCATGGTTCTCCTTCTTTTGTGTCAGTTTTGATATGATTATTATTTTCGTTGGTGACTTGTAGTTTCCCAAAGTCGTGATGGAATGAATAAATATTCTATTAAATAGATAATGGAAATTGTTATATGATTTTTTTGGTTTATGCCTTGTTGTGTGGCGTTGTGCATGTAGATGTAGTAGAAAATGTGGTAGTGTTATGAGTTGGTTGTTGATTGAAAACCCATAGTATTGGATGATTTTTTGGTACCTTATATTCGTATTAATATATTTTACTTTAAATATTTATATGAACCCCTCACTAGTTGAGCACTATGTTCTATACACCATGATCGTTATATAAGAGGGTCTCTTTCCGAAATGTCTCAGTCGGAGGATGGATGCTTCACAACCCTATCTTCACTACTACTTGTTCTAGGTTGTGAATTCCCAAGATTCATTAAGTAGGATGTGGTTTTTGAGACACAGCTGTCTATGGGTGGGTTGTGCTTTCTGAAGTGTCTTTGTGATGGGATGTGACATGGTTGGTGGGACATGTGTCTACAAGTGGGAGGTGATGTGTTTTGTATCCCAGGTGTCTGTTAGTGGGATGTGATGTAGTTTTTTTCCTAGGTTTATGTGGGTCAGATGTGATCTGGATTGTGGCCCAGGTGTCTGGAAATGGGATATGATGTCTCATTGGGCCTAGGTGACATAATGAGATGTGGATGTGGAGCCCATGTGTGTGCAGGAAGGTGGTGACGTGGTTATATCAGAAGAGGTGTGAGTGAAATGATGTTTGATGTTAGGAAATAGAATACAATCTAGTGGTAAGTGGTGTGAGGTAACAAAATCATCGATTTTATTAATATAATAATTTAATTGCCTTTTATACATGGTGATTTATCTATGATGATTTTGGGATGTCTAATATGAATTTTTGGTTCTTTTTTTCCAAATTTTTTCTCAAGGGGGAATTAGTATGATCCTTTCGCATGTGCGGAAGAGACATTGGTTTTTCTCTTGAGAATACTTGTATGCTCAAAGTATGTATAATAAACAATTTTCTGGTTTCCAGGAGGAATACATAGACCATGATGGAATTCACAATCTCAGGCATTGGGATAGTTTCGGTGTCACTGCATTGTTTTACTTTGGGTATTTACTTGGACATTTCAATGTATTTGTAACTGTTCTGTTTTAAACATACATGTGGGATAGATTTGGATTATATATATATTGGATTAGATTTGGGAATAACCATCTTATATTACGAACATGTTTCTTTTAAAATGGAAATGAATCCCATTTTGTGAGATTTTGATACCCTTTGGTGTTGGTCGCCACCCCGGGGCCCAAAAGATGTGGGAGTTATGGGTCAATATCTCCATTTCATCACTTCCAACCTGTGGGGGTATCATTGGAGGTAGGGGTCATTAAACAGACATGTAGGTATCATATCCTTCATAAAAAAGTATTTTTGAGAAAACAATCCAATTAACACATAAAATAATTAAATTAATGAAAGATTATAATAGAAAGGGTTGCAAGATACTATAAAAGAATAATATATGAAATTATAAATATTAATATGGTTCTGCACTAAGTTAATAACATGTTTTAAAATAATTTACATGAGGTCATGCCATGATGAAGCAAATTTAATTATGAGTGTGGTTTTTTCATCTCACTTTCACTAATGTGAGACATACTCAATATTCACCACATATTTACATTATAGGATGTATATACTGACACTATTAATTTTTTTATAATTAATTTAATTATATTGATGGATTAAATTTATTATTAAATGTTATTTACTCTATAGAGATCCAGATTTAGATGTTTGTAAATTGGTAATGGATTATTTCACCACCATGCCATTATTCGAGAATGTTTATGTATACGGCACCCTATGAAGAGATAATGGATACTTTTATTGAAACAATTATATTTTATTATCATATGGTTAATCATTAATATATCTAATTAATATTATCATTTTCAAAATATTTGGGAAAATAATTTATTTTAAAAGTTTTTTTTATAGAAATACGATATTATTTTATGTCCTTCCGAAACCACATTTGCATCAAAACACAATTTTCAAATTTTTCTTTCTCAAAAATGATATTATATATTTAATAATGTTTTAATAAATAAGTTTTTTACCTATTTAAAATTTAATTTTTTTACAAAATATTTAGGTAATTTTCATAAAATATATCATTTTTATTTTATCGAAAATGTGAAAGGAATCATTACATTAATATATGACGTGTATGAAATTTTGGTATATTCTTGTCCAAACATTGTTTTAATGATTATTTTGTTTTTTATCAATGTTTATCATCAATGATATTTATTTTCAAAATGTTTTTTGATCCTGTTTCAACATGTATTTTCAAAATTAATATGATATTTTCCAAAAATGTTTTTTTAATGATATTTTTATTTGTCAATGACATGAACATATTTTTGTAGTTATGGTCCACATGTGATATGTTGTATCAAAACCATACCCCTTAATTGCTTTTGATGTATTATGATCAGTTTAAATTTCGATGTTAAATTTTGATATCATTCTTCATATTACAAAAGATGGATTTTAAATATATTTATTTGATTATGTTAAATATTAAAATTTAATATGTTAATTTTTAATACTAATTCTTATGTTGATTATATTTCATCCATTTCATATGAGTAAAGAAATGGACTTAGTATGGGGTGGTTGGTCCTGGATATAGATATCCCCTCGATGCATCAATGTATCTCACGAGACAATCTAGATACGATTTGGGTCATGTCCTTATACATTAATATAGATGTATTGAAACTTTGAAATGAACATATTAGATGCCTCGACATGAATCCTCGATATTATTTGATTTATTGGAAATTTAGTTAATAGTATTTTTTAGATTTCCATCAATATGAATTCAATCATCATTATTTTAGATAAGGAAATTCCATGTTACTATTCAACTAATTAGAATATCAGTGTATATGTTACATTCTCATGTTATTATTTATATGGAATTTTTTGATCATCATTTTTTCTTTCCATATTACTCTGAGGTTATTTCATAAAAGGAATGTGTCTTGATTAATTGAATTTGGTTAATTATTATTCCCTATTTATTCCTATATTCCATTGTATGCATTCCTTTACAAGGAAACCGATCTCACCCATTTATTACGATTTATTAACCCCAAATACCATGAAGTGTTTTTTTATTGTTTGATGGAGTAACAAAAGTGTAAAATTGTGGTCTCTATAAAATAATTTTTTATAATTTTGTTTTCAAATATAAATGTGATTTTGGTATGTATCTAGTATCTCATGACTTCTAGACTATTCCACCATTCATAATTTGATGCTTTGTTTCTATGGAAATGTTAACGAGTATACATATACTATATGCTACTGGGGAGAGGTTCACTATAGTGGGTATTACATGTTGGTTTAGTATAAACCATGGGAACTTGTTTAAAAAAACAAATATGATTGATCATAGAAATTTGAATGAAATTTAATATTAATATATATGAACATACTATACTTTTTATAAATAAGATATTATGTGGTTTTCCAAGAAATAAATATATGTATGGACATTAAAAGTAGATGTGGTACTAGAATTCAGGTACCCAGGGGTAATAAATCAGAAAACAGTGTATAGGAATGACCCAATCATCACTTAGTGCATGATTAGGGGACTCAATACAACCTTAGTTTGTCAAAACATGGGGATATTATTACGATAACTCACATATTCATTAAACAATTATGAAGTATTTAAAAACGGATATACCCAATGAATCCATTTTTTTAATGATGAGATTAGACACAATAAAAACATTAAATTTTTGTTAAATATTTCATGAATTTTTTTATTATAGATTATTATTCATATTGACATTATATATTACAGTGTATTCAATTGTTTAGAATTGGTTCCACTAAGAATTATTGTGAACCACATAAATACAAAGAGTATGAATGATTGTTTCTTTGATGGGATTATTCCAATATTACAAAGGGAACTGATATCCAAAAAAAATAATCTTATGAGGACATTATATCATTCACTAACAAGATATATAAATTATTGAATATTTATTATGGATTTTAATTGATGTGAGAGGTGAAGTGAAAAATAGATAAAAATATGTATGAAGGGAAGAAGTGAATGAGTACTTTTCCCTCTTGGGTTAATTATGAGAAGAAACATTCTTTTACTTGTCTAAAGGGAATGGGAATTTTTTACATATGTGGAGTGAACGACCACCATGATAGTGAATAAAATATAAGAGAAAAGTTTACAGTGTTAAAAAATTAATCTGTATGGAGATTGTGAAATAAAAACATCAATGTCTCATGAGTCCAACGAATATTCCTCAAAATAAGCTAACAGATTATGGTCTATATAATTCTTATACCATAAAAGAAGTGGATGATGAATGTTATTTTATTTTGTTTCTAGAATTATGTAATTGGATTATTTATCAATGATATCCATGTTATTAGAAATATCAAAAGTATTAGTATTGTACCTCATTACTTTATCAATAATTGTTTAAAAATATTTGTTGAATGATATCGATAACTATGAGAATAGATTTAGTGGAATGTTGAATTTCTAGGTAAAAATATGATTGAGTGAAACACAAACCATAGTATGTTCCTGATATTGATATCATATTTTTAGGATAATGAGATGATAGATATGGATAATTTAAATTTCATAGTCTTAAATAACATTGAACTGGTTAATGATAAGTTCTCTTTTATAAATTTAGTGACATTTTTTTATAATTTTATGAATCAATTTTTTTGGAAAGGCCATAAAGATAAAAATTTATGATATGGTTTATAATAAACATTAGATGAGATTTTAGAGATTATTTTATTATATTGGTAATCTTATGCATATCATATTTTTTTGGAAAAATAGTTATGGATAGATTGAATTAATTTTCACTTTTTTATGAATCTTGCGATCTGCTAAATGTAAATTTTCAGGGTTAAGGAAAAAAATATGTTTTGAATATTCATTACATAGAGTAATACGTGATTTTTAAAATTATAAATGAAAAAATTTATGAATTATGAATATATAATAGAAACATATGAAGTAAGTGTTTCTTTTATACTAATAGACCTTAAAATTATTCATCAACTTTAGAAAAAGGATCATGAAACAAATAATTTATCATATTTCATTCATATCTGAATAATCAAATGGTATTTAAAATAATCACATATTTATGACTTTTAGGACCCTAATATTTCATTGATCATTCATTTTATTATGAAGAATCTCCTCAATTACAGTCAGAAATTTTTTATTCATTTAATCCAAATATATATAAATAATTTTTAAAAATGTTCCCACCATTCGAAACCAAGTTATGTAATATTCCATATGACAATTGGGATTAAAATTATCTCATATTTAGAGGATATATTATAGATCCTTTTAAAATTTGGTTTTTTCAAAAATGTTATTTCAAAATTACAAGCATGTGATTACCGAGATCAAGTCTAAATTTTTAGGACATAATTTATTTTTGTTGGGAAGAATATAGCATCTTAAAATTATAAAATAAGAATGTTATATTTAATAGCTTGTATGACACACACAAAAAAGTGTATAAGAAAATATAATTATGTAATAAATTATGATATATCTATTTTGAAATAAATTCAATCCATTTAATAGAATTAATTATAAAAAGAACTAATTTTTTCTAGTGTTTCACACAACACTGATTTTACCATGCGTTTCAGACAACAATGGTTTAAATGAAACATGATATGTTATTAAAATACTCTAATTTAATATGATATATATAAATATTCAATAAATTAATGGGTAGTAATATTAATAATTAAATTACTATAATAATGTTTTTATATTTTTAATTAATAAAATAAGAATCATTTAAAAGATTTTTTTTGAAAAACTATATTTTTCTAAAAAAATGTTTAGTTTCACTTTGTTTACATTATTAAAAATAACTTTTTGCAAATTTTATAAATAATATTTGAAAAATTATACTTATTTTTTTTAATTAGAATATAAAAATATACCCAGTGTTATTTAATACAATTTTCTAAAATAAATATATTTTTGATTAATAGTTTAAAATACTGTATTTTAATTAAAACTAATTTTTTTGTTTAATTTATTTTAAAAAAATTAGGAGTTGTTTTTGAAATAAAATTAATAAAATTATACATAAATTAATATATTTTTTGTAATTGTAATAATTTAATATTTAATTTTTATATAAAAATATTGAAAACTTTTGAATAAATTCTCTTTTAAACCCTTGTTTCTTGTCACATCTATAAAATTAATTTTAAATTCTTGGTATTACACTTATATTTATTTAATTTTAGAAAATTTATTATATATATGGAATCAGGGTAATTTATAATTTCAAATAATTTCAACATAACATTTTTCCAAAATTAAAAATGAGAATTGTAAAAATTATTTAACTTGTTTAATGTAATAATAGGTTTACCTTTAGTTAATCTAATGTGACAAAAGTTGAAAATGACCTACCAATATATCTGACACCCTAGGAATATAAAAATTCATAACATATCAGTTCTATGGTCTATAATTACCCAATTAAGAAGCTTTTGGAATGATTAAAACGTGGGTATGATTTAATATTTTAATAAAATTACCAGTGTTACACTAATATCTCAAATAAAGGCCATCCCTATTCTTTCATATCCACACCATCAACCAACTTTTTTCAGAAAATACCATCCCAAATCACTTCTAGAAATCCTTCTGCTATACATATATTGACATGTTGTTATATTAAGGTAATTACCTAGAAACACATGAACTTCTATCTAATGGGGTTTGAAGTCATTAGTCATGTGTATAGAGGTCTACCACCTCACATATTAATGTCATTCATTTTTCAATTACCATAATTAATTTTTTTTATGATTATAGATACAATTTATATTTTTTATAATTATAATATAATTGTACTTATGGATTCATGATTTCAGATATAGATTTTTACATTACATTCTATTGTGGATACTATAGTGTTGCTCTTTTTTTGGTGGAATGCCATCTTGTGATGTGATGTGAATATTTTTCAACTAAATCATCACATGGATTGTGGTAAGGATAATTGAAATTAATATATTATATTTTTGGTAAATAATTAGGTTATTAATTACATATTTATAATTATATAATGGTAATATAAATTTTATTTATTAATTTTTCACTAACTTATAATTATATAACATATTTCGTGTACGTGTAGACTACTACCATCTCAAAATGATGTGACTTTATATTAATCATTAATACAGATGAAATATATATATAAGTATATTTAATTATATAATAACGTGTTATCATAATTATGGAATGATTTCATATTAATTACCTTATTTCTATAAACATAAATAAGAAACATAGATGTTACTTACATATACATACAAAAAACTATCGATGTGATCAACAAAATACATAATTTTTAAAATCCATAAATAATGATTGGTTTTAAAATTGTAGTTCATAAATAATTATGATAAATTTGTCATTTTTATTATTTTGGAAATTATAGGACCATATAATTTGTATAAGAACCACATCATTCATGAGAATACACACGTGAGAAAATAAAAAAATAAACACCTAAAACATAGAAATTAAAAAAATATTATTATCAAATAGGTGATAAGATATCATAAACAATAATATATCACATTTTAAATATAATTATGTTTTTATTATACATTATGTACATGTTTAAAAAAGTAGAAAATGGGTTATATAATGTTCAACTAAATGGAATTGTTAGGTAGGGTTTTCTCATCTCAGTTTTGATTTTATGATACATAAACCATATTCACCACTTATTTTTATTTGTGGTATATAAAATGAATAAAAATTAGTTATACAAATAATTAATGAATATTCATTGTATTGAAATAATCACTGAATGTTATTTATTTCATGGGGTAATGACTCAAAAATTACCAATGATGTAATGTATTATTTCACAATCTCATCATTATTATAGATTTTTTGTGTTTAAATCTACCATGGAAGAATAATTTGATATTTTAATTTTTAAACAAATATATTTTATTATATTGTTGTTATTAATTAAAATTTTAATGCAATATATCATTTTTAACTCTTTGGTACATAAAATTATTGAAAAAAATGTTTTTATAAAAATCAGTCATTATTTTTATCTTGAACTGGAAATTTGTTTTCATCAAAACAAATCTTTTCTAAGTAGGTATTAATTTTTTTAAATTTTTAAAAATTATACATTAATTACTTTTTAACCTATTTTTACATGTTATAATTTTTTAGGAAAATAATATTTATGTGATTTTTAAAAAATGGGTGTTTGGAGTTTACCAAAAATGTGGAAGGAATCATTTCTTTAACTGGTAATATGTGTAAGTAATTTACTACCATCTTGAATATAGAATATTTTAAATATTCTTTTACATTTTTTCAATATTTATCTTCAAGGAAAAGTAATTTAATAACATTTTGTAGAAATTCTGTCTTGAAATTTTATTTTCAAAATGAAAAGGTGACATTCCATATAAATGCTTTGAATATATTTATATTAACCAATGACATAGACCATTTAATATCTCCTAGGTATTTTCTTTATTGATAAAATCATTATAATATATTTGTATTATTTACAATAATTTATATTTTTGATGTTCTAATTTGATACGATTCGCCATATTACATTTGGTGGTTTTTTATAATATTGAGTTAATTGAGGTATGTATTTATATTCCATATGAAATATTTTAATATGAAAGAAATTTTTTATTATTATTTAACCCATTCATATATTGAATTCAGGGAAATATTATGTGATGGGTGGTCCCCCCTATATATTTCTCCCCAATTCCATGGTAGGTATCATGAGACAAATTATATATGGTTTTGGATGAGGCATTACTCATTTCTATAGATTTATTAGTAAGATTCCTAAAAAATACTAGATTTCATTGTAATAATCTTATAATGAATTTGTGGGCTTTGATAATATCCTTGATAGTATGTTCAAGTTGTCACAAATTATGTATTCCACCATCATGAATTATATTATTTATATTCCATGTGGCTATTCGATTAGTTTGAATATTAATGGTCATCAATCACACTAACATGAATATTTATATGGAATAATCTTATCAGAATTTATTCTTACCATATTATTTTCATGTTCTTGATAAAATGGAATGTGTTTTAGTTATTTTCTTTCTATTTTAATTATTATTATTTATTGAAATATTTCATTTTACGATTATCCTTACTAAGCAAATGTGCTCTCCCCTTTCATATGTTTTATAATCTTGAGGATAAAATGAATTATTTTGTGACATTAATGCATGTATATTCATAGGGGAATAATTTTATTATCATGAAAATACATTTTTGAATTTTTTAAATGAAAATATTATTAAGGTATGTTTTTGTCTTGGAACACTACTAAAATATTAGTAATTTTAAGCTCTGGTCATTTTTATGTATTCCTGGGTAAAAAATTGGAATGTGACTCTGAGATAATGGAAAATAATATGTGTTTTATATAGGAAAATAAATCATATGTAATAAAAATAATAATAACACATGTAAATAAAATGGAATTCGTAATCTTTCCATATATCATTATAAAAATATTTTTATAAATGAATGTGTATTAGAAAGGATACATAGTTAAGTATTATCCCATAAAATGAATGTATAATAATATAGAAATATATTTGAGACATATATATACATAATATATAAACAATAAATATCTTTAATGGTTAAAGTCATTTACGAAAGTGTCTTTTAAATATTAAATGTAATATTTCATTATAAAAGATCATTTTCACATTAAAAACTATTTTTAAAAATAAATAAACTTCAAAAATATTATAGATTTCATATTCATAAAAATAGATGGAAAATATAATTGAAGATTCAAATATATTATTTGACCTTTGTATTGGAAATGTCTCACATGCTATATAAGTAAAAAAACATTCTTTTCACACTGATGAAAACAATATAAAATCTACCTCATTTGGAAAAGGAAAAAGGCTCATTTTAAAAGATTTCATTAAAATTAAAAAATGCATAAAAATTTCATGGATAAATGATTTGGATATTAAAAAAATATTCATGACCTATTTATTAGAACCAATGGAAATAGAAGATAAATTTTATTGTTAAGAGATATAATTTATTTCCTCATTCTTTGAAAACAATTTCTCAATCACTTCAAGTACCAATGTGTATAAAATTGTAATATTTCATAAATTTTTTATTAATAAATGAAGTATGATAATATTAAATGGTTATTATTAGACTCTAATTAATTAATTTTATACTATGTATATTCAAGAGGAATTAATTATGATTTAATAGTGACTAAAACAAAAATACTTAAAGCTTTGGTAAAATTTGAATCATAACTCCGATATATGAATTAAATGATTAAAAACATAAAATATTTTTATTATTAAAGGATACAATATATAATAAGTAAATATCTTTATATACACTATTTAAAAGATTTGAAGTGTATAAAAGAACCAATGCCTCTTGAAATGATGTTTTGAGACATAACCCTTACCATGAGTCTAAACATGTCATGCATGTACATTATATCATATATATTGAATATTTATAAATTATTTATTTTTATATGAACGTGTTACATGTTTAATAAATTTTTATTAAACAATTTAATTCATTTATTTTAATGAAATATTTAATTAATTACATATATTTGTCCTCACTAGATGTTTGGAAGATTCTATGTTCATAACATAAAAATGACATCGGTGCATTGACCATTTTCATAGAGTTAATTTATCTATAATATATAGAATAATAATAATTAAATAATTATTATTTGTATATATAAATCGTACTTTTAAAATTGACAATTAAATATTGTTCTAAAAAAAGAATAATGTTATAACCATGGGGACGATAAGTTGTACATATGCAAGTGTTATATTTTTCAATTATAGTTACGAAAAGAAAGAAAATGTTATTATTTATTTCAAAAATTATTTCTATTTCATAAATATAATATTACTTTTTTAAATACACATACATGTACGATCTATGTGATACATTATTAGAAAATGCATCACATCACTTTGTGAGGTTATTGTTCAAAGTACACACAAACTATACCATCATTTTAAGTAGATAGTGTGTTAAAAAGGTATATAATATGTTTAGAATTAATGAGGGATTAATATTTCTAGAATAAAATATATAAATAAAAAATTGACCATCATGAAAAACTATGATATGAGGTCACACATGAAAATGGTTTCTTTACCCATTTCATTGAATATTTGATATATAAATATTATTAAATATAAATAATAAAATATAATTATATATTAGAATATGTATTTATAATATTGGAGATTTCAATATATAATTTATAGTAGAAAATATTTAGTAAAAAGAAGGATCTTGTGGAAGAGTATTACCCTCACATCAATGAATCTACATTACATCTCATATATATGAATACAATGATGGTATATTTGGAAGAAAAAGAAGTTATAAAATAAGTACAATGAATTTGGGTATTAATTTTTGTAGTACTTGTTAATTCAAAATTCCTTCGTTGGTGTGAAAAACTTAAGAAAGTGTTATCCTTATATAAACTAAAAGTGTACTTTTTTAAATACTCAAAACTATTCGATAATGGGAAGCCACTCTCAATAAAATTCCCTAAAAAAATTATAAATAATGGATTTGATTGGTGATATATTCTATCAGGCCCTCCAAAATTAAAAATGAAACACTTTTGATGAATTGTATTTCATTTACTTATATGGTTACTCGTATATTACATTTTTTTTACCAAAGTATCTAGTTATATTAAAACAAAATATATTCATTATAGAAATGATTAAGTGGAACATATTAAATAATATTAAGTATTCAAGTTATAAATATTTAATAAATTTTATACAAATCATATAAAATAGTTTTTATAAAATAAATTTAAAATTAAACCCAAAAACATGTCAAAAATCAACTTTTAAGATATTCATTTTCATTTGAGAAATAATTTCCCATGAAATTTTTGACTACATATAATTATTGTATGAATTAAAATTCCAACAAATATATTAATAATATGAGTATATAATTTATAATATTTCTTAATGTATGTTATTTTAATTAATTAAAATTGATAAACATTATGCATTCTAAAATAGTTTGATGGAAACTGTTTTTTATACTTTAAAATAATCATAAACTAAAATAATGTAAATTTTTTATTAGAATTTAAATAAAAATGTCATTATAAATAAAATTGCCAATATTTATATTTATTTCCAACTCCATAATATAATAAAACTTGAAAATTAATTTTTTAAATGAAAATAAATTAAATTCTTGAAAATTTAGTAACATTCACAATTCATTGAAAATCAATCATTTATCAAAAATCCCAAAATTTCACCCTAAGATAATATTTATAAAGATATTGTCAAAATAGTCTCAATTTTATTAAATACAAATTTTTAATAATTACTTATATAAATATTAATATTTTATCAAAAAAATAATTTCTTTTGAAGGAAACATATTTGTTATAGAATTAAATATCTTTATTATACGATTGGTGATTATGAATTTATCAATAAGTTTATAATTATTGGGACATTTATATATGTCATAAATGTTTTAGTACTATTAATATTTGAAAATTTGATGTCAAGGTTATATAGATCATGATTAATTAAAACGATTTTTTTCACAATAATATCATATGATTCTTTAAACGATGATTAATCACGATTCCCTTTTTATGCCAGAAGAATTTTAAATAACATATAATGAAAAATATGATTCCAAAAATATCATATCAATTTATTTATATTATAATTAGACATTATATAAATCATTAACTATTAGTACAACATAAGTTAACTCTTAAAATAAAAAAACCTTCATATTTATCCTCAAATCCAATATTCAATATAATTCATTTAATAAATAAATTAAACTATATCACAAATAAACTCATCATTCAAGGAATAATTATATTCATGAAGAATAATTTTCCATTTAAAATATTATTTTTGACATAACAGTTATAGATAACAAAACCAAATAAAAAAATTTACAAATATATAATTAATCATCACATAATACTAAAAAAAATTGATCCAATAATATTTTTCCAAAAAAATAACATTTAGCTATAAAATAGAAATCGTAAAAACATTTTCATACTATCTATTCAATCACAATGGCTATTGGATGGTTCTACACCATTATCTCCCTACTGATGTGGGTTCTAGCAATGTTACCTCAACAAATAAGAAGGGTTTTTACACAACATACACATTGTACTTTTTATAAAACCATATTTACATTATTCATATAATATTCCAAAAAATATGATGATTAAATGGAAAATAAATTTAATTATAAAATTAGTCCATACCCAATAAATCCTTTTTATTTTATATTTATTCCCCCAAAAGTCATATGATATTAATTGACCATAATGACCCCAAAATCAAAAAAATATCAAAGATAATGTTTAATAAATAATGTTTTTCCATAAAATATCACATTACCCTTAGATATCCTTTATATTTCATTTTTATGATTCCAAATATTCATCTAGATATTAACCAGGAAAAGTACATAAAAATATATATGCATTTCATGATTCATATATCCAATAAAAAAAATAATAATTCAACAACATCATTATAAATTTCTAAAATGTTTAAAAATCAACAACTGCACCATGATTATTTTTATAACATAAGTCCATAGGAATTAATCACTCGATTGTATCACAATATTAGATAATGACCATGTTAACAAAACCCCCCGGTTTGAGCCATGTAACCCTTTATTATGTATTTTAATGTAGTAAAAGTGGTTTGGTAATGTTTTATGAGAGGTTGGGAAGGTTTTAGAATGGGTTTGGGGATTTTCTATGGGTGCACTATTTGAGCATGGTTAGGTGAAACCGTCTTGATCCCATATGTAACAATGCAACATGAGGTAGTGGGATTGACATTTTTTGTGCATGGTTTGTCTAAACGTTTAAGTAAACCATACAGGGAACCCTTTAGATAGTAGAAGGAGAATGGTTCACGCAAAATCTGTCTAACCATGCAAGCTAAAAATGTGACGCATTAAAAATACGATTTTTAAGAAACAATCCACTTGGGATTTATTCTAAAATAGAAAAAATATAGTCCCACTCAAAACTCACTCCTTATTTCCTATTCTCGAGGGTAATGAGGCATATACCACTCATTTGGTACTGATTTGAAGTATTTTCAAGGTCTGGTGAAGGCGATTCATCTCAAGTAATTCTATTATCTTATTTCTACTTAGTTTTACTTGGATCTAGTTCTACATATCTCTCATTTTTATATATCCGCATCCATTTTAGGTAGATATAGTGTTTTGTTTTCATAAAATGATGATTTGGGCTTCTAAATGTTAGGAAAAGATATCATTAGTGGTTTTGGGGATTTTCACTTGAAAAAAGTAATACTTAACCAATAAATTCTGAAACATTTATTTACCTATTTTATAAATCACATTACTTAATCAATGTAGCTAAATTATATTAATACTATCTTAAGTGAGGTTACTTAATCCATTTGACCATATTACTAATCATAAGAGTAAAATCACTATTCATAATTTACTATTCATCAAAATATAATTAGATCTTATTAGACTCTAAAATTATTACTGAACACAACTATAGAAGACCATTTGTTGAAAATAATTACACATTTTTAATTATTTAAGGTTTACATAAATATTTTTAAATATATGTTTTTTAAAATACATCAATAATATGAATACTATATATATCTGGACATTTGAAAATTCAAAAACATCATCATAAGAAGAAAATCACAATTTTTATTTAAATTATTGGATTACACAAAGCATTTACGGTATCGTTACATAACACCTTATAACACCAGCATAGGACCTAAGAGTAATGTGTGATTGCATGATAGAATCTTGGATTGGCTCTGCCAACATTGCTTGTGTAGTGATTTCTATCATCTTGAACTTCTCACAAAGGCGATTCCGTTCTAGCTTCAAACGATGATGTTTTGCTTGGTTTTGGTCCAGAGCAAAGCCCAAAGGTACAACCTCTTTTTTGAGTTCCGTCAGATGGGACTCGATCAGCCAGAGACTACAGGATGGGGCTATCGAATCTTCTTTCTATTTTAATTAATCAATATCACTTTTATTTATAGAAAATAATTGTAATAATTAGTTTCCAATGGTCATATTAGCCAAAAGTCATATAATAGTCAAAACCCAACAGTCTCATTATACTCATTTTATTAAATGAAATAGTTTTGTTGAGTATAAAATAAAATAACCCACAAAATTTAGGGAAAAAAATTTATTCAAAATTTCCATTCATTACATATACACAGTGGATTATCAATTTAATCAGCATGTTGAGACACCAGAATATTTTTAAAACAATTATAAATATATTAAATAATAAACAGAATTCATATTAAACCATCAATAATATATGTTACCAGTTTTTGATACCATTGAGAAATTTTTTTTGTCTGCGTTCTTCAAGAGGAGCTGTTGTACTTTGTGGAAGTTATTTCTTGATATGATTATCATATAACCGAAAAATGAAATAATTTTACATACTATAACATATATTATAGAATATGTGATATAAGAACTCATATTATAAATGATATCATTTCTTCATAGTTGACCCGAACATATGTATGGTCTCTGTGATGTTCATCATCTGAAAGCCATTGTTCGTGAATTCCACTGAAGCCGTGATTTGGCTGATCAAAAACTGATAATTGATTATCCATTTCTTCATTAAAATTCTCCTTGTTCCTTCCCATGTGGTTGTGTTTTGAGGGATATTCATATTCAAAATAACGAGAGCATAAAAAAGATGTTTCCTCTTGTAAATAATATTAAGTAATTGTTCCTTCAACTGATTCTTTGTTACGTACTTTTTTCTTCAATATCTGCATGCATCTCTCGAATGGGTACATCCATAGAAACTTTACTAGACCTCCACATTTAGCTTCATGTGAAAAATGAAATATCAGATGTTCCATTGAGTCACAAAATCTAGTAGAAATATTTTTCATCTAGTTTACATATAATTACATCAACATTATCTTTTAGTTGGTTTAGCGTATCATAGTCTATTGTCACTGCAAAAATGTCTCGAAAAATATGATATGTCTGTTATCGAATCCAAAATCCTAGAATTCAACAAACCTCTAAATCTAATTGTCATAATTATTTCAATTATAATATGAAAATCATGAATTTTAATCCCGTAATTTCAATTTAATATTACAAAATAATAATTGTTAATTGTTACTAATTATTAAGAATTAGTACTATTAATTTCAATTTATTATTACAAAAAAATTCTGATAACAAAACAATTTAAATCTAATTTCATTAAAACTAATCAACAATAATAAAAATTAACATAAAAATTTAAATAAATACTAAATTAAATAAAATATAAATACCTTTAAACTCGAACTCATATTGATGTTAATGACTTCAAAACTCCTATGTAACAAAAAAACAATCTCAGAGAAATTTTCACTCAAAAAATAAAGAGTAGAGAGAGAGAGGATGTGAGAATTGAGGGGAAGAGTAGGAAAAATGGATGGGGTATATATAGGTTAGATTAGTTGTGATGATACTATTTTTGATGGGTACCTATCGCAAATACCTTTTCTAGCATTAATTACTGCCATCAGGTAAAAGGGTATTTGTGGCGGGTCCTGTCGCAAATAGTTTCCCATTGACACACATTTGGTGAAAGGACAACATCCTGTCGCCAAAACCAAATTACCACCATCAGTATTTGAAACGGGTTCTGTCGCAATTACCCTCCGACCGATGCACTATTTGCCTTGGGGGAATCCCCTGTTGCAAATAACATTCTTACAGTTTGGCGCATAGAACGCACCAAAACCCACCTTACTTTTTGAGATGGGACCCCAAATCCCATCACAAAAAACAAATTATTTGCAACGGGATGAACCCCACATCGCATATAACCTCTAGGATGGACTATTATGGATGATAATTAATCCCGTCGTAAATAGACCATCGCAAAAAGCCATTTTTATCATAGTGTTGGAATCAATGTAAGGAGTTGACCAACGTGTTTTTCTAGTTGTATTTGATTAGTTTATGGATGTCTTTAGAAAATAATGTTTTGTGTTTTTGCAGATGATATAAGTTTCATTTAAGATTGATCTCTTTATAGGGACAAATCTTATCTCACATAAGCCTCACCAGAAGAAACCAACCAAATTGAAGAAATTGAAAGTGTAGGATCATGAGTTTGAAAACAAAAGGTTGATCCGGCCTAGAATGTCTCTAGTGGCATAGCTAATTTTTTTTTAAAAAAGGAATATAAAACTTTGTGCCTTCGTCTTGATTATTGTAGGATTAACGAGGTTATGATAATGAACTGATATCCACTTCCATGCATTGATGATTTGTTCAATCAGTTGATGTGATATAATTGGTTCTTCCAAATTGTATTACAATTATGATATCATCAATTTCACTTAAGGAAGAGGGATATTCTAAAAACCCCCATTAGAAGGATATATGGCCATTATGAGTATGTGTTTATTCTCTTTGGTCTAACGAATTCACTAGTTGGTTTTATGGAATTGATGAAATAATCATTTTAGGATTACATGGGTACTTTTTTAGAGGTATTGGTTGATGATATAATGGTGCATTCTAGTTCAAGGGATGAAGATTGAAAATCTCATGGTGATAGTGTAGGGGATCTTGAGTGATCATCGATAATATTTCAAATAGACAATGTGTTATTTTTGGACACATGTGGTTCATTATGTTGGGCAAGTTATTTATGGGAAAGGTGTTTTAGTTGATCCAGAAAAGATAGAGGATGTCATCAAATGGAAACCACCAAAGAATGTCTGTAAAATACGAAGATTTATTTATCTATCTAGGTATTATTAACATTTTTTTGTGATTTGTCTTGGGTAGCCTCACCAATGAAATCTTTGACATGGAAGAATGTTCCCCTTAAATGGATTGATTAGTGTCATAAATATTTTGATAATATTATGGGTCTCCATACATCAGTACCAATCATAGTTTTCCCAAATGTAGGGAAAGGGTACATTGTGTATTGTGACGCATTGGGATCAAGGTTAGACTATTTTTTCAGGAAAAGGGATCACGTGGTTGCGTATAACACACAAAAGTTTATGTTTCATGAGTTGAAATACCCAATGCTTGATTTGTAGTTTACGTAAGTGAATTGTTCCTTGAAAATGTGGTGTCATTATCTCCTAAGTGAGAAATTCTTGGTGTTTACCGATCATATGTTTTTTAAGTATATATTCTCACAAATAGATTTGAAGTTGATACAAAGGATATGGATGGAGTATATCCAGATGTTTGAAATTTATTTAATGTACACCTCAGGAAAGGAAAATTTGTTGTAAAATGCATTATATAAGAATTCATACACTCAGGTTCTAAAATAGGCATCTTAACATTGGTAGATGATATCAGATATAGCCGAAATGCGGTTGGAATGTGTGGAACATAGTGATAGAGCAGTTTTCCTTCTAGTCTCACTGGATCCTAAATTGTCTTGATTGATAACAGTGGCAAAGATGTCTAATTATGAGTGTGAGGGGATTAGTCCAAATCTCCAAAGAAGGGAGACCATTGAGGGACGATAATTGAATTGGTATTCAATTTCATGTTTTCAGAATCAGTTGGGTATACCGGTTTCATTTTAGGAGGAAAGTATTAGGTATTATCATCATTCTCAATGGGGTTTCCATTATAGAATTCAGAAAATGTATAATGCATTGAATTCCTTGTTTTGGTGGGCTAGTATGAAAAGTAATGTGGAAGAGTATGTTTCAAGATTCTTAACTTCTTAGAAAGTAAGGTTATATCATCAATGTTAGGTATGTGTGTTGTATTATTTACCTATACCTATATAGAAGTAGAAATAGTTAGCGATGTATTTTGTTACAGGTCTCCCATGATTGGTTAGAAAGCATAATTCTATATGCGTGATAGGGAATGGGCTCACAATTTCATCGTGTTTCATCAATATTGATCAATAACATATGGTGGATGATGTATGAAAAATCTATATCCATGTGGTTTTAAGGAGGAACAAAGTTCCAATTTAGATTATATGAGATAGTGATCCAAGCTTCCCATCATGTTTTTGGAAATCCATACAGAATGATCTTGGGGAATAGTTGACAATGATAATGTCGAACTACCCTAAGATGGATTGGAAATCGATGAGGATGAAAGAATCATTAGAAGATATATTATAGGATATTTTGACGGATATTGGGGCCTATGGGGTGAAAAACATGTTTTTGGTGGAGTTATATTATAATAATCGTTATCACGAATCGATACATATGGCTATATTTGAAGAACTATATGAGAATTCATGTCATTATTCACTTTTTTGGGTGTAAATGGGTGAGAACTCAACGGTTGGACCATGAATTGTACAAGAGACTATGTAGAAGATACTCTTGTTTAGGAAGATAATTGAGATGACACAGAGTCATCAGAAATCACATTTGGACCATCGTCGAGGGTCTTTTTCATTCTAGGTGGGAAGTCATGTGTTATTGAAAATCTATTACAGACTTGGACATCATCGGTTTGAAAATCATTGTATGTTATCTCTATGGTAAATTGGGCCTTTTTAGAAACATGAATGGATTAGAGAGGTGGCTTATCAGTTGTCTTTAACAATGTGGTTTTGTGTGGTTCATAATGTGTTTCATGTTTTTTCAGTAGAGGAAGTATTATCTATATCATAGATATGTGATTTGATGGGATCATGTTGAGCTAGAGCCTAATGAGTTGTTGTTTTAGTGCTAGTAAAAATTGTGGATAGAAAAAATAATGTCCATCATGAAACAATTCGTAGTATTGTTCAGGTTTCATGGTGGTATGGTCATATTCAAGGGGAGTCATGGGAGTGATAGAAAGATATAGTTAACAATGGCATGTGCTCTTTTAGAAAAGTGATGGTTCTCTACATTCTGATGGTGAAATGACCATCAGTGGGGAGAATAAAAAACTTTAGTATTGAGTCATATAACTCTTTTTAAATTTTTTTTATTTAGGTAATGTGGGTGGGTATTTTATATGAGAGTTTCGGACGGTTTTGGAACGGGTTTGGGGGCTTTTCTAAGGGATTGCAGTTTCAGCTTGGGTAGGTGAAACGGCGAAAAAACCCTAAGTTTCCCTGCAACATTAGGCATCAAACATTACTTGATTTCTGCATGTTTTGGAAATACATATGAGGAAACCATTGAGGGAGCCTTTTATATTGTATATATATAATAGTTAGTGCATAGTTTTTCTAACCATGTAATCTAACCATGCACAGATTTAAAAATGTTCTTTCTAAAAACTGGGTAGTAGAGGATTTTATCTAAAACTACCCAATTCTTCTCCCACCTGAACCTCAAATAGAATTTATTGTTCTCAAGTGTATGTAGTAATATCACACTAATTTTGGGATATATCCAAAAGGGTTTTCAAGGTGCGATGAAGGCAGTTCATCTCCGATAAGTCTCCTCTCTTGGTTTCTTCTTAGATTTCTTATGATCCAGTTCTCCATCTCTCTAATTTTTCTATATTTATAACTCTCCCATGTATATATAGAAGTTTTATTGTTTAAATTGAGAGATTTGGGATTTTTAATTTTAGGAAAATATATATATATATATATATATGTTTTTTAGAGTTTTAACCTGGATTTGTGGTGCGGTTGCTCATTAGCCAATTTTACCGAAACCAAAAGGTATGTGAATTCTCTCTCAACTCCATTTTTTCTCTAAATAAAAACCATTTCTTCAATTAGTTGGTTTTTTTGTCTTCGTTTGTGATTATGATGTGGTAGGATTTATGGAAAATCATTTTTTTATGATTTGTTTATTTTGGGGAAAGTGGGCTATGGTAGTGAAATTTTCTTAATGTTGGATTTTAAAATGTAGATTTTAAAATAAGATTCTTGGGTCTATTTAGTAAAATGGTTTGTGAAAAAAATTTCAATAAATAGTGTAATTTTATTGTAAGGTAATGTGGTGTGTATAATTTCTTATGAGATTTTTTGGGTTGGAAATAGTTTTTATAGTATTGTGGCCTTAGTGTTATATAGGCTTGTTTATTGGTTATGTAGTTATGGATGTGATTGAAATTTATGTGATGTGGTTTGGGAGTACAACTATATAAAGGGAATTTATATAGTATGTAAGGGCCACCATCAATGATATGTGGGTGGGAAGTACCACAAGTTTGGTAAAGTTATTAGTAGGCAAGTATAGGAAGTTCCACCATGATTTTTCCACCGGGTTGTGTGTAAGATACATTATTGATATATTTATAAAATGATTGTTCCTAAGAAATATGAAATTATTTTACTAATATTTGATGATAAAAAGGATTATCATTTTTTTTGGATTTCGGTTGTATTATTTGGAATTGGGTGGTACATGGATTGGTAAGGGTGTGTTGGGATTACTAGAAATTGTTGCACTATTTGATGTTTTATATAAACTACATTATATAAATTTTCTATTGGTTCTTTCCTATTGTCATGTGTACAGAATAGATTTTTGGAAAACATAATTTGTATTATTAATCACCCATAATTTTTCATTTGGGTGTTTTTTTCAGATATAGTATTCCGTTATACATGCAAAGGTAAAGCATTTATTTTTTTTAGTTTTTCATCGTAATGCTTAGGCAGTATTGTGGTGAATCATTTAAGGATATGGGTGTGGATATATGGAGTGTTTTAGGGTATTCGTTTTGTCTTGTTGATGATTATTTGGCTTCATACCCAAATTTTGGGATTTTTTTGATTTAGGTTTATTGGTGTTGGGGAATTCTAATCGTTGAGTTTTGTTGTTTGGTCATCTCTTAGTAATGTGTTATCATGGGTTACTTATTTGACATTGATCAAGTATCTATGGTTGGTTATGTAATGAATGGCTGGTTATATAATGCCCTAATATTTTTCCCCAATTTTTCTTGAAACCCTTAGTCTTTATTTCTAGGCTTTGGTGCCTTGAGAACATTGCCTAAGGAAAGTAGTATGTCAATTCCTTCTCAAGTAAGATGTTAAAATACTCCCAAAATACATGACATTGAAATTTTAGTGGTTAATTTGGTTGAAATTAATTTTCCATTATATTGTCAACCCAACTATTAATTTATTTTGTAAATTAGCTGCATTATGCCCCCCTTTTCCACGCATAAACAGTCTTTTAGTTAACTCAGTGATTTTTTAATGGTTCATTTTCACACCATTTGGATACCTAAGAAATTTAACCATATTTTCATCATCATATTTAAAACTTTATGTAGAATGAGACTCCATCTATATCATCATTGATGTGTTTGGAATTTTTATTATAGTCCAATAATTAATCATAATTCGAGATACTTCATTTGGAATTATCATAATATGACTAACTTGTATTCCCATTCGGTAAGGAATAATTCTAGGGGAATCAATATAAATCACATAACATTGGTTGTTATAATTATTTAGTTTATTTCCCACAATTAACCTAACAAAATAGATAACATAAGATAATAAATCATTTACATAAAATGTAATCATCTAAATCTAGAACAATAACACAAAAATGAAACATATATCCAAAGTAATGTGTCCTTATGCTTCAATCTAGGATATACATATAAACATTACATGTTGTGTTTCTTAACCAAAAACTGTATTCATGTCCTTTATAATGGTTTTATAGTTTTTTTTAATTTACAATACATATCCATTTGAAGTGTAATATTATATGGGCGGTAAAGCCTATTAACATTAATGAAATGATGGTTGTGTCCATATCAAGGAAACCATTATGGGGTCATTAAACATTGGTACAAGTATTCCACAACCACCTAAACTTCTTTTATTCATACAGTGGTTTAATTTCTTGGAACCACTTCTTGTAAAGTTCAACAAAATTCATGGATATTTACCTCTAAGTAGTCTCATATTTGTAAATATCGATAAGATTCTCAAAACATTACTCTAATACATATCCCAAAAAATAAATATACAATTAATAGATTAAAACTATTTTTTATTAATAGTTTTTCACACATTATTTCATTATTTATAGAATTAACCTCAATTAATTACAACCCAGAGTCTTAGGACTATTTTCTTTTGATTACCTGGTTCGTCATAAATGAATGTGAAATTAAAAGGCATAATATTTTTTTAAACGAGATTTAAAATAATATTTATATCCTTAAGCTGTATGTAATGACCCAAGGATTACACACACAAATGTATGAGCTAGAATAACCCAGTATCGAAATAATCCTAAAAAATAAGTACGATTTAGGAGACAAATTTATAGATTGATACCATAAAAATATAACCCTCAAGAGTAGTCACAAGGGGGGTAAAATGAAAAATGAAATAATATCATAAAATCATAAGAAATGTTGTAGAAACCTAAAACATGACATAATATTAGGTCAAATCATAGCATTAATACAACACCACATTTTGGGAAGACTTACATAATGGATTAGCTTCAGTCCTTATTATCATACATGACACATCATAATACAAAAACATTATCCAAAGTATTGTAGGGATTCATAATTGTTTTCACACCCATGAAATTCATATCATGTATATGAATAGTTTTGAAACATATGGAAATAAATCATAAGAAATAAAAATAATAATTACCCATCGAACAAAAATGGGTTCCATAATATTTCTTCACATCATTATAACAGTGGATTTTTTAGAGAAGGCATTTTAGAAATGATCATAGTTATGAGTTTCCATAAAAATTGAAGGAATAATAATCCATGTATATATGTTCTAGATATATATATATATATATATAATTTATAAACAATATATTATAACAAATGGTTTCTTTATTGATGAATATTCCATTAAAAGTTTAAATGTAATATTTCATAAGAAGTAAATAGATTTAATACATTTAAAAATGACTTCAAAATAAAAACTATTCCAAATTATTTTTGAAAACATTTTATATAAAAATCTATTGACTTACGAAATGGGTGATTCAATTAAATGATTTTTCATGATTTAAGGTAATTATGAACATGACATATAAATCAATAATATAATATTCAATTAAAAAATTATATAAATGATAAAAAGTCACTCATTCTGAAAATGAAAAGAAGATTCATTTCAAAAAAAATTATAAAAATTAAATCATGTGTAAAATTTATTTTAATAATTCGCACTGATAATGGTAAAAAATTTAAACTTTTTTAAAGCACGAAAATACAAGAAAAAGGAATTTTTATCGAAGAGTGAAATGAATATATCATTTATTAATAATATTTTCACAATCATATTATATAAATAATTTAATATAATGGTTTTATAAAATGAATATTTAATGAATAAATAATGGGCAAAAACTCAAATCCATTTTATTATGAAATGATCAATTAATTTCCAACAATATAAATTTATTGTATAAAAAATACATATAAAAATTATATTGAACCATAAACACTTACATCTTCTGTAAATTATAAAACAAAACTATACTATATATAGAACTAAAAAAATGAAGTCGTGAAATAAATTTTAATTCAGTATAATATAAACTATTTAAAGGATATTTGGTGGATAAAAGAAAATGCCTCAAAGAGGGGTGTTTTGAGATGAAACCCCTACCTTAAGTCTAAACATATCGTATCTCTGGTTTATCAAATTTGAAGTAAAGATATCTAAATTATTTATTTACTTAACAACCTCTTCCATTCTTATTCCCATAAAATAAAACCATTTAATACATTTGTTTTGATGATGAGTTCAGTAAGATTCAGGTTATGAATTTTTTGGATTATTAGTTCAAAATTAAAAAAAAATAGTTTACAAACTATTGTAAAAGGGGTAATTAATCCATAATATATATTGTAATAATAATTGAAAAATTAAATTATATATATATAATTCATTAATTTCAAACTACAAATAAATTAGGGTTATTAAATATGAATTATGATACAATCATAGAGATAATGTCCCACAAGTAAGCATTAATATCGTTTTTATTTCTCAAATATAACTATGGAAAGAAGGAAATTACAATTTAATCATTATAAAATGTTCATTATATCATAAATATCATATTATATATTTAAATACAATTACAAATGCAATCCATATTTTTTGATAATATAAAATTAATCACATCACTTTGCTAGGCGATAGTGCATCGTACACAACAACGTTGTTTTAATTTTTCAATTGATGATAGAATGAAAGATATATAATATTATAATTTTTTCGAAATAATATTATTTCATGAATAAAATATATAATCATTTAATCTTTCATTTTGAACTTTTATGGGACGTGATGATGGAAAATCAATTACACTGATTTGGGAGGGGTAGTCCACTGTACGCACAAATGACAGATTAAATTCGAAAATTATCAATGATTATATTAATAAATATTAATTCTTAAAATACATATAAATATATAGCATATATTGGAATTATTATATTTTAATTTATAATATATAATTAAATTTGGGAAAGAAGAATGAAAAAATAAAGAGCCTGGTGAAGATTATTTTTGTGTCTTAGAAGAACCACCTTAGTATATATTATTTAGTACTATATGGTGGGTCTTTTGGAATGACACAAAAATATATAATGTGAATTTGTTTTTTGGGAGAGATTCTGGGAGGGTATCATCTAGCCAAATGGGTTGTGTTGTGTGAATGATTGATTTATAAGCATTACCTTTTATAGTTGAGGAGGAGAGGAATTTTTTAAAATACCCACATCTATTCAATAATGGGTGTCAATATAAATCCAAGTGATGAAAAAATTGATAAAAACTGATGTGGAGGGGTGATACCAAAATAAAATGTTATATCACTTAAATATAATGCACAAGATTAATTTCCTTGGATAATAACATAGTAACATGGTATCATAAGATCATGGCATCATGTAAAATATAGCAGAAACATAAAACATAGAATGGACATGAATCATGGATAACCATAATGTCTACATAAAATGGAGGATAGAGTCCCATAATGGATTAGATTCACTCTCTAATATTATACATGAAGTTTTAGAATATTAAAAAATTTACAAATTCATTAGAAAGATATATATATATATATATATATATCATTTCTGAGATGGATTCTGAGAGGGAGTCAAGTGACGGATGATCAAGTTGCTTTGCTGGTAATATAGAGGATGAGGACCAGGGAGTAGTTACCCTAGTCTGAGGCGAAGCAAGAATAAAAGGGTAAATGGAAAGAGAAAAAACTCTACTCTCATTTTCCTTTGATGATGGAGACCAGATCTTCAAAGAAGTCGAAGGGAAAACAGATAGAGTGTGGACCCCATTCCTCCAATGGGGCCTGCCTACAACAAGAGGTGGATGATAATCCTTTGGATATGCTCTTGATCTTCGATGAGGATATGATGGAAACTGTACTGACAATAAATGATACCGATGAGGAGGCAGAAAGAATGATGGGAAATACGCATAAGGTGACCACCAATGTTGAGTAGGTGCATGGATCGACATTCAGGACTTGATTCTGGTTTGAGGGTTCAAGAACGGAAAGATCAATGTAGAGGAGTACATACAGGTGTGGGGAAAGCTGGCATTCAAGTTTGATGACCTTATGATGGAGCAACAGGATATCCAGGTAAACTGTTTATCATGGAAACTGTTTAGAGAGATTAAAACAGGTAGTCTGAAATTTCACATTAATGGCCTTGTACTCTCCTTCGTTGCTTGACTCGGTTTCTCACTTTTTTCCTTAAAAGTTTTTATAATAAAAATTTAACTTTGAAGTTATTAACCACTATGATTTTGGAGTCAGTATCCAAGAAAAACTATTTTTCCATTGATTTATTGTATATTAGATGTAATGAATAATAATTAATTTTATTATTGCATATTTTTAATTTTTTTAATTTAATTAATGTAATAATGTCTAATAGTACATGTTTCATTGATATGGTCATTTTAACTCCCCTCTATAATAATAAATATGAATGGATAAAACAATACTCTTAATATCATTCTACGATTGGGTAACATACATGGATGAGAAAAATATAATATATGTAATCTTATTAGGGTAATCATAGGTAGATTATTCTTCTACTTATGATGTTCACAGATTATAGACTCCAAGATGTGGATTGTGTGAATACACTTTCTAGTAGGAATTCAAGATGTTATGGTGTCAACGGTTATTTTTATCAATGATCATGTGTAATGGACCTTATAAATTACAATTATCATTGGTTCGTGTGATTACATAAAAACCTTCAAAACTGAAAATAACCATCACACCATATGTTGAAGGGAAGTGGGGTATGTTGTGAGTATCATGATTGATATTTTATTAATGGATTATTCAAGGAAGGATTTTCAATTCAATATTTATGGTAGTTGACATCTCACTTATTTTATTTGAATATAACTATTGACAAATTGACATGTCCTTGCTATACATATGTTTTTATTTTTAAATAGATAAAGAATGTAATAATGAGCATATATGTTGAAGCCACTATCTTGTAACCTTACTGATGATATATTATTATAATGATATTTTATAATATAGAGAGTATTCATATGGGAATTTTGGTGTTGTGAAGATAAATACTATTCTCATGATAGTGGAATAATTGTATTCAAATTATTTTGAAAACAAAAAAAAAATATTTATTAAATATTATGTGAATAATAATATAATTAATTATTTTTCAGAGTATTTATTAATAATTAATTCACTATTATATAAATGAAATATTTAATTATTAATAAAAAATCATATTGGGGTATTCAGTAAATACCTATGATTTCCAAAGGACAAGACTGAATTTGATGATAAATAATTATATATAGGATAGAAAATAACATTTAACATTTGTAAAAATGGAACATGCCAAAAAATGTTAATAATAATATTTTTTATCAAATGGTTTATTATATTTTTTATTTTTTTATAATGATTGACATGAAAGTAAACAATATTCTATCAAAACCCTATAATAATAAATAATCGTTTATTTATATTGTAAAGGAAATTGAAAATTTTAAATTTTTTGAGAAAAATGGGTTTTATTTCAAATCCTCTATATCTACCCCTATAAATAACATCAATTAAAAAAATAATTATTCAAATCAAATGAATAAGGGATTAAGAATGAACAAAACAATATTTTCAATAAAAATAGATATCACCCTGATATTGAGTATCATTGATCTTAAATCAATAGAAAACATGTGGATCAATGTAGAGGTTTTATACCCATGCATCCTACCAATTTCAATGAAGGACATATAAAAGGGCCTTTTAAAATAATCGATATAGACTATGAAGAATGAAACCAATGATAAGGTACTTGTTTTTTTCATATCAAAATAAATTGCTTGTAAACATAACATGAAATATCCTCTCTCATTGTTTCATGTAAAAAAATTTAAAAATATTTTTTCATATATCTCCCTCTATATAAATATTCTTTTAATTCCATGAACCTTCTAGTGGAACTAACATCATAAAATTTTAATATATATTTTTTATTTTATTGTTGATATATGGGTAATTGTTTTTATATTTTCATTTCATGTTATTTGTTCCTTAACCATATTTTTAATTAACATAATTTCATAGAGTAATCATGTTCATTCAGTTTTTTGTCATTTAAATGGTCTATTAATTGAAGATGAATTATTGAACATTCTATTAAGAACATAAAACTTTCTTTCATGTAAGACATGGTTGTTGGGAATGTACTCAGAAGTACAATCCATGTTCACTAGTGCACTACATATGGACACTCCAAGGGATGGATAATGTGAGAAATAGTTTCTATAAATGGTTAATTTATTTCACAAAATATTTAGACTGATATAGTATGGAACACATGATATCAGATTATATGGTGTGTATTAGTGTACATGCAATATAATCTACACAGGTTAGCAGCATAATTTTCTCAATCTGTGTGTCCATTATACATAGTAAAACCTCAAGAGACTGAAAACATAGGTAGTTTATGATATTAAATATGTGTATGTGTTTTATACAATGATTATTTCATGAGTTAACGCATTTTAGATACAACAGGAATCATCTAGATGAAAATTATTATAAAAACATAGGGTAAAATTAGAGTCCACAGATCATGTAGACTCTTTCCTATGAACATGAAGATAACCTAGCTTAGTATCACTAGCACATGAAATGTGGATAAATGGAATATAGATAGTATCTAAATCAATAATATATATCCTCTCCTACCTATGAGTAGCATCTCTCTCACTCCCCTTCCATGATAGGGTTCATCTAGCGCTGATTTGGTGTAGAGGCATGTCTATTGCCTCTCTAGCATCATCTCCACATCCCATAATTCTGATCTCCTTCCCTACTAACTCTTCCATCCATTTTCTTACACCTCCCTGCGATCTATACCTTACTGGTCTACTGTACTATATATGGTCTTGGCTACTATTGAAGCACCATCGGTTCTTCCACAGCTCTTTCCTTCAGGTTTCCCCATTTCTAATACCGATATTGTGCAGTGTGATGGTTTTATCAAGAATGGTTAGAATTTGTCTGTTGAATCATACCTATGCTCTATGGGCTTAAAATATGTTAATAATATTAGGTTCTTTCTTTTTTGACAAAAGATTCTTCTTATGATGGTTGATAGAGTGATCCTTTTTTGGAGACAGTTTCAACGATTGGGGTAGGTGTTTTTGGGTGTGGACAAGCTTCTATGTGGAGACCCTATAGCTTCAAAAACTTTTATAGAATTTTCCCTTCCATAAACATTAATCGATTCTTATATAATTGTTTTAAGAGGAATTGGGTGGTGTTATTTCTTTAGTCTTCAATTCTCCTAGAGGCGCATCCTTCATCGGCTTCAATCTAAGATGTAGTTGTGTATGATGTTCACAGTAGATTTTTTAATTAAGTGGTTTTGTTCATCCTTGATTTATTTTATTTTTTGTTTTATGAAGCTATGTTGGATCTGTGATGGTCATGGTACACTTTTTAAGGAAGCATGGTTTTATTACTACATGAAATAAATGATTTCTGAAGATGTTTTATGATCTATGACTGATGTAGATATAATTTCAACATATCTAGTGTCCATTGTTGGTTGTTTCAATCAGTAGTGTGATTTGGACAAGTGGTTTTCAAATGAAATTATGGAGATGATGTTGTTGGGTGGGTTGGGGCTCATGATGTTACTCAGAATTTTATGTCAATGGTGCATGGATTGGGGTTGTGATTATGTTATTCATTTAAATATTTATTTTGAATTAGATATAAAAAATTTTGTTCTATATATGATGTTCAAATTTTGTGTGCACGATTAAATTGAGGTGTTGATGGTTTCATTTTGAATTTTATTCTTAAGGTTTAAATTTTGTATTCTTAATATGAAAATTTATTTATGGTTCCTAATAAATATTGAATTAAAATATACATTGAATTAAAAATTAATCCATTAAAAACTTCTTCTATTGGTTCGATAATAATTGCTTGTTTAGAAATTTTATAATGGTTTTATAGATTTAAAAATAATCAATCAATTAGTTTTAATAAATAAATAATTATTGGTTCATAAATTTATTTTACATGAGTTTATTTAATAATTGGTATCTCCAATTAATTTTGTAAGATCATTTTGATGAATGAAAATTAAATATTTAACTAATTAACAAAGTAATTAATGTTTACATATTTAAGTTAATAATAAAGATATAATGGATAACATAATTATAGCAAGTTAAATTTTCATATTTACTTCATATATGACCTTACAAGATTTTAACCAAGAGTTTTGTATGTGTTATAGTTTATTTAATTTAATTTATAGAATTATTCTCAATTATTTACGATTAAATTAAGTTAGGACCTATATGTCATCCCTCTCATCAATGTTATGTAGTAAATACATGTCCAATGATAATTATGCAATCACATTTAACTAATATATTGGATCCCATCACATACATGGGACGAATAAATACATTTAATTAATTGATCATAAAATGGAACATGGAAGCCATCAATAAAATAACCATGATGATACCAACTATGTGATACACATGAGTACATGAAGAATGTGGTAACTCATGATATTATAGAAAAATGAAGATATTTTTAGAGTTTATTGGTTGAATTAATATCTAATTAATAAATAACCATTAGAAAAAAATATGATACGTTCATTTACTTTATTTATTTTATTATATCAATGATTTTTTTTAATTTTTTTATTCATGAATAAAATAACATACATAAATGAACAATTGTTAAAATATAAAATTTTATGAGCTTGATTATGCATAATTTTGTTACTACAACATTGTTTATAATTTTATTAATATAAACTTAAAAATAACAAGAAAATATAAAGGAAAAAAAAGATAAAATTTATTAATAATAAATTAAAATCCCTCAATTAAATATTAAGATATGCATGGCCTTATAATACCTGATTTAGAAGGAAAGAAATAGAACTATGTGATTGTACAACCCATGTTAGAACACTTAATTTTATAATGGGAGTTATTATTAAGATATTTTGAGATTTAACAAAATTCATCATGATGAGAATAAAATTATAGACATGGATTCATTTGGAGGAATGTTTTGATGAAATCCAAGTCTGGATTTTTATATTGGGGGTCCACTCAAGTGGTCAATGAGCTGTAAGCGTATATTTGGAAAAGTCATACCTACCAAAATAACTTCAATTGTCATGACCAACATTGGTTGGGGTTATGAAAAATGGAATATTGATCCTTACTACAATAATTTCATAGTAACAATATATTCCAAGATCAGAGGGGATGTATATAGGGACATGATATAATATTTGAATATTTAATAAAAATAAATTATTTTTTATTAGTCATGAAAATTTGTAATATATAAAATTAATAATCATCTGTATTTCTAATTATAGAATAAAATGGAATTATTCTAATCATCATTATCTCTTTATTCAATATTGGAGAAAGAAAACCTCACAACATGAAGTAAATTGTAATTTTACAAAATCCGTCAGGTGGTTTTATTATATGAACATAAATAATAAGTGTTTTAATACTTACTTCATGACCCACTTTCAAAGGAAGAGAGAAATGAATTGTTTCTATTTATTGAGAAAAATATACAATATATGGTCTACTTACGATTTATGATTATTTCTTCTACTTCGACTAAGGTCTTGAATTCCCTGGAAAACATGGATGTGTATATAATGATTGATCATATTTGTGGCCTATATAAGGGAGAGATCTAGACAAAAGTTGATTGAGATTTACAATGAATTATTTTATAGTATGATAGATGAAGTGTACCCACCTGTGGATCACATATTGATTATCATTTGAATCATTGAGTGCTATGGTGTTCTAGGGTTTGCTCACTCTAAATAATTATGCACTAATATCATTAATACATCACTAATTCAGTGATTTACATTTCTTGAATTTAAATATGGAAAAAATTGAAAAGTATCTTCAAGATCTTATTATTATTCTTCCCTCTGTGGATTAGGAGAAGAAGTGAAAAAAGTTGTGTCCCCTTATAGTGAACCATAAGAATAGATAACAAACGATTCCCAAGGCATGTCTTCCTTCACATCACACTTCCTATAATAGGATGAATAAGTAAAATAAAAGGGAATATAATTCTTTATATTTCCCCTGGCAGAAGAGGGACACTAAAATAATAATCTACACACAATCTATGAAGTGGAATCTTGTTGAGAGATTGTTAGGGAGTTATATTTCTCTATTTCTAAAAAACTGAGTATTAGATAAATCTTGTGGTGGTAGCATCTATATTTCAATAAAAGAACCATGTAGATTCAATATAATTGAATGAGGGGATCTATAACTATGATAATCCAAAGGATCTAATATTTATATTTATGATATTAAGGACTTCTAAAAACAATTTCTAACTAAAATGTTCTTGTTTCTAAAGTTTGTTACTATGTTTCATATGATATCAAAAAAATATGTGAATTTCCTAATATGATACTTATGTACATATTTCAAAATTTGTATATATTATTTTTCTCATTCATAATTATATCATTTTTTATGGAAAAGAATAGTGAAATATTTTTCTTTACATGTTGGACAACATAATCAATGTAATTGAAAACAGTAATGAAACAATCTCACATGACTCTCACTATACACAACTTTGGTATCATCCACTAGGAAATGTGATTGAAAAGGGGTTGAAAAAATTACATGAAGATGTATAATTAAAATACTTTCAACTAAAACCACTCAGTGTATGTCATGAATTTTTACAAGGAAAAAAGACTAAAGAACCATTGAGTGAGAAATTTGAAAGGTCCAACAAGATTATTTACATAGTTTATAAAGACTTGTGTTTCCAATTTTCTATAGAAAAAAATGGGTGGTTAGTTATAATTTCTAACAATTACTAATGATTTTATTATATGTAGTTATTTATAATTAATTATTCTTTAGTTGGATTATATTGATTAATTCATACAATTCTAAAATGATGATCGGAACTAGATTGTTAAGAATGTTACGATGCTCTACATAGATTGTAGTAGATAATACCTCAATCATGAATTAATTAATAATTTTTAGGAGTTAGGGTTTAAATATCAACATACTACTCATTATCAAACATAATTGAATGGTACATTGGAATGGAGTAACCACACCATGTTGGACACAACGAGATTAATGATAATTTACATAAGTCTTCCATTATCTTTTTGGGGATGCATGTGACCACCAGTAGCACCTATTCTAAACAATGAGCCACTTAAATATATTAAATTATTACATATGGATTTTGGAGTGGATGAAAATCCATGTTATCAAATTTACATGTGTGTGGAAGCGAATCATTTTTAAAGGCCTCTCTAGGTGATATTTTTTCTCCCAACTAACAAAGTGTACCATTATAATAAAAACAAGGATAAAAGGGAATATTAAAAATAATTACCAAATCATACAATATATAAAAAAATTAGTTTTAGTCATAAAATATATTTCCCTAAATTTAAAGATCAATTCAGGTTATGAGTTCTAGGGAATTACAACCTAAAACTTTCATAACATAAACATAAAATAAAAAAAGGAAACTTATAAATAATTTATATTTCCCATAATCCTAAATGTTAAATTAATAATGATATAATTTATTAAAACTATTCAAAACATTAAACATGAATTCGTCCAATCCATCTTTTTTACTTAATTCCAGAGAAAAACAATAAAAACATGAGATTTTCATAAAAAGCTCAACAAGAGAAATAAAAGGAAGTAAATAGTTATTCACATATGAGCATTAAAAACTATTAAAACATTCTCATAATGCAAAAAATTTGACCTTTAATAAATATTAAATAAATTTATCTAAAATAATATCATTGCATACCCTTTTTGTATTCACAGTATTTTCGTACACCTAATAGAAGTCAAACAAAACCCATAGAGGCATCAAAGTTCATTATTATACTTTTCACTCATATTAATGGAATAACCATGTGGTAGAATTACATATATGTCACTATTAAAAATGGAATGGCCATACACCCGACTTCCATTCCCAATTCATTGAAGGTCTATCATAGAACCACCCCTCATTTGTTTATCACAGAACCACCTATCATTTTATTATCATGAAACCACCTGTCAAATGTTAATATACTAGTATATAATAATAATATTTAAAAGAATGAAATTTTCAATATCTTAGTAAAAAATATTCATTTTCACTTAGAATAATATTTTTCAATTTATATATATTATCAGTCATCATTTGAGACCAATTTTCAAATACAAAATACACCAAAAAAATATGGCCTTCTTTTTTTCTTTTGAAATGATAATGGACTATAGAACTAGAAGAATACTAAAATAGAAAAAAATTTGATTTATTATTATTTTATATGAATTTTAAAAAATATATATAAAAATATAAACTACATTGATATAGAGGAAAGTAATTTGATATTAAAACATTAAAATTTTAAATTAATATTTTTAAATTAATGTACTACATGACACATTGAAATATTTGAATTATAAGCCCCATTAATGAATTAAATGTAAATAATCATTAAATAAAATTAGAATAAATAAAAATTGATTGTCAATACTTCACTATATATACCTCTTAAAATAATGTGGGAGTATAAAATAAAAATCTCACAATGGATGGAGATTAGGATAAAATCTATTACCATAAATATGACATTTCATGTTTATCATTATATTAATGAATAATAAACAACGGTTAATTATATAAGTTATCAAGAACATATTTTAAGACCATCATTACTTTTATTTCACTCTTTATGGTATTGGATACAACTACAAAAGCAATAATATTTATGTCTGGTGTTTTGACTATATTCTAAAGAAGTTTGAAAAATGATATAACTATGTCAACTATGTTTTATGAGATCATTATTAAAACATATATAGAATAATTATCAAGATATAATTATCCAATTTGTAAAAAAATTATTCTTCTAAAACTGATAATTAGTGATTGTTATAAAAAACAAAAAATGTTACAGTCATGGAGAAGGTAGGTTGTAGGTACGCATGAGTAACATTCTCAATTTTCAACTATCATTATGAAAATAATATATGTGACATTTATAGTTAATAAATATCATTATAATGTAAATAAAATTTTATTTAATAATATATACTTTTGTATATTATTATTTTGATGTGAAATGAATCCCATCGCATCGAGGAGGCGGGAGTACGCACATCCACAAATGATGTTATAACTTTTGTATTATATAAAATGGGTAATTAAGAAAAGGATATATTATATTCCATAAAACATTATTATGTAATTAATATCAAATAAAATTTGTGTATATAAAATATTTTTTTGAAATTATTTCCTTAGTACATTATATGAAATGTCTGAATGTATCAAATGTATTTTAGGATGTAGAAGTCCACACTACTACAAACGATGTCCTCACCATTCCAGAAAATGGAATGCATGAAGTTCATTAAATATAAAAAATATATAAGTATTAAAAAATAAATAATTTCATAAATATATATATATTTCAAATTAAAATAGTTATTGTTTCATAATTACCATCCATTAGTGGTGGTAATGAAAAAAATGAATCGCATCATTACATGAGATGATAGTCCCCCATTCACACGAATGGTAATTTTGATACTCATTACATAGAAATATCTGTATGTATAGGTAAATACCATAACATAACAAAATATATTTTAATTTGTGATAATTATGTTATTATACAATATTAGAGTCATAATTATTGAATGGGTGCAGTAATAAATAATACAAAAATTAATGTTGAATAACATTTCCTTTTTTCGGGTATCCCTATAATAATTTTCCTTAAAAGAATTTGTTTGTTGGATTTTTGTCAAAAGAAAATGAGAAATATATGTTTAGGTCAGGGACGTTATGAGATTATTTTGATAGGTTCTGGATGATACATAGGTATTTATATGTGTTATGATATGGGGGAGATTTATTGCCTTTTTAGTGGAGGGAGAAAACACATTTGCATTTTTAAAAAGAATTATGTGATCCATATTTTATTTGCAACAAAGAAGATTAAATAACACTAAAAAATACATCCATGAGTTATTTAGGTATATATGGGTAATAAATTATTTTTTTTACTTTTTTAGTTCTAGTTTAATTCTATATGTTTAATGTTTAATCAATATGTAATCTTGTTTTTACCTTAATTGCTGTAATTAATTTTATGTTCATTTAATAATGATTATTGGTATAAAATATATTTATATCCTAATAAAAATTATAAATTAAGATGATTCCAAAAATTGGATTAATTTTTCCATGTAATAATTATATATGTTGAATATGTTAATTCAAAATTATTCCTATAGAATGGATAACAAATAGGTTTTTTATAGTGAATATGTTTAAACGATTTATATGTTTTTATATAAAATTTCAATTTTAAATTCATTAAAAAAACATTAATTTGTTTAAATGAGATTAAATTGATCTAATTATACTTTATTACCAATTATAAATTTAAATAAATTATATAAAAATGAATATTCAATAAAAAATCATTATTTTCATTATTCATCAAAATATAAAACCACTCATAAAATTACAAAACATTTCCCCAAAGTTAATTTTTATACCCCTATTTTAAAAAATGGGTTAATTTTATCAAATAAATATTTTGAAAGTGTCAAAATTTTGATTTAAAATTGGAGTTCTACCAAAAGGCTAAAAACTGTGTTTTTAAAAAATATAGCTTCTAAGTGTAAAAATTGGTTCACTCTTATGTTATGCCTATAAAATCAATTTGAAGAATGTACAAATCATAATAAAAAATTGTAAGAATAATATCGTTTGTTATATTAATTTCAATAGACACAATATCTTGTTAATTACTACCATATTAAAAAATAATTTTAATAGTATATTTTGGTTTGGCATAACTCAATCTTACATGCCACAAAAGATTTCAATGAAACTCATTGTTTTGTGTTGTCTATGATATTGTAAATGGAGTACCACTTTTTCTTTAAAATTAATATCTAGTACATAAATATTAAAATTTATAAAAAATAATATTTATACCATTACCTAGGATTTTACCTTCGTACCACTTTTGCGGTTGCGTCATCAAAATTTTATTCACTTAATATGAATGTGGGGTATATTTCTCCCTCATAAATTTTTTAGATTCTCATGTTACCTCATAAATCTATTGTATTATTAGTAAAACCATAACATTGTGAAATATATTATTCCACAACACTATCTCTCTATTGCCAAGAACATGAATTTATTATTCCTAAAAACATAGATTGTCTTATAGATGAACTCATTCAGGGCACAAAACATGAGATGAGCCTGATACATACCTCTTTAACCACATGCAATGAAATAAATTATGTGCCTAGGATAAAAAAGAAGTCAATTTCACTCGATTTTAAATTGATGAAGCTTTTTCTTAAATTTTATATGGTTTAATAATTTAAGGATTCAACTTACCTATATTACAAGACACTTCAAAAAATTTCATGGATAAAAAATTACAAAGATATGAACACCTACCTCAAAAGAAGAATATTTACTCTAGTTATCGAGAAAAAGATTCTTCCAATTATGATCTTTTCTCATATGTATTCAAATTATCATGAAATTATCTACCATTTCCACAACCAACATTTACAATATGATGTTCATTTCTCCCACATCTTCTAAAAACAAAATTATTTGACACCCATTCCATATAATGTTAGAAATGTTCAATTTTTATTTTTGGAATATATATAAATATTATTGTAATAAAAATCATCCAAAGAAATATGTAAATGAATATTCCATAAAAATAAATTGAGAAAGAATGAATAATATCTTTAATGATCTATGTTTTCTACCTAGAATATCTACCATATTGAGGATAAAAAGATATATGGAAATTTAATTATATGCCCAATAAAATCCAATGTCTTTTAAAAAAATTAGGCATGAACATGGGATCATGGTCTGATACAATGTAGAGGGGAACTCCATGTAACCTAACAATAAATTTTATATACACTCCAGAAATCTAATTTAAATACATTGTATATTGAATGGGAACAAAATGTGAAAATTGTGTTAATCAATAAAAAACCCAAATTGAATTATTACCTTCATAATTATTTAGAAATCCTACCCTGAAAAATTTTATAATTTCTTTGATTTCCACTTCAGTACTTAAAGTGCATGAATCATATTCTTGGATAACTGTCACTATAAATTAACATGTTGAAAATTCAATTAATTCATGATAAATTTAGAAATATCTTTTTTCATTTCATCCCATCATTAATTCACCAAAACAACTCTATATAACATAGTGCTCCTCTAATGAATATAAAATTGAGAATGCTAAGCATCAATCCACAACTATTTCATAAATTATGAATCATGGGGAATGCATAATATTTTTACAAATAGTAAAACAAATTATTAATCAATATGAAATGTAGTAAACATACCATTATTAATGGATTACACTTTTATTAAAAGATTAATCCAGATTATGAGTCATCTTAATTCTCTTTGAAAATGTCTACTACACTAAAACATGAAATAAAATAGATTATATCCCTATATAAAAAACTTCTTTGAAAAATATAATTGTCACATACATGATATATTTTAATGTTATTTTTCATTATTTTCCATTCATGCTTTGTTTTTGGGGTTTCCCAATGGTTTTGGAGGAATAAAGAAGTTTTCTTGAATTGGGCCAAACAGTGTGCCAAATTCCAAATTTAATAATAAATTTTGATTCTTTTATAAATTATTCATATTTTAATATTTTCACCCATTCCAATTCCCAAATGGCCTCCCTTTACATATTAACACCACCATTGTAATTTTGAGCCATTAGAAATCCATAACCAAGGTGTATATGGTTTTATATTTAAGGGATTGGGCTTTCTCAGAATCGCAATTCGAGTTTTAAAAATAAATTTTAATTGATTAATTAATTATTCAGTTTTAATGGATTTTTAGTGATTCTAAGCCTCACACAATCCCATTGAACCCAGCCACGTTCCCAGTATCCTCCCACCCACTTGGCAGCTCATATCCATCGAGATTGAGTGCAGAACAACTTAGGGTTTCTAAAATCGGTATTATTTGAAGAGTTAAGTTCTTTCCCTCATAATTCTCTCAATTATTACTGTTTCTTCTCCTTTAAAGTTCCTAAATAACCTCCTCATCCTCTTTAGAACTGCCCCTAAATTTTAGATATTTTAAATTTCATCTATTAGTGTATTTGGGGTGATTATTTCAAGATCCCTCAAGTATGTTAGTCCATTTTATTCCTCTTTCAAATTGCTTTTGGTTTCAATCAATCTTATTAGGTATTATTACATTTATATTGAAGTAAAAAATGACCAAGGGGGTTGGTTTTGAATATATGGTTTAACCATGGGTTTTCTGGTCAGTTTTTTTGGTTTTAGGTTTGATATATATCTCTCTTGGTGTGGCGGTGGTGCGACTAGATTTTTGAAAAGTGATTCAAGGGTTTTCATTACATTGGTAGGTGATTACAATGATTATGAAATCTATGTAATTATAATGGTGTATTTATGATATTTTCATGAATATTTGAATTTACTAATTCATAAAAAATGAGTTTACTGGTGTTTGTATTTCAAGTGAAATTTTAAGGAAAATTTCATGTGAAATTTCTGGGTTTTTCATATAAACCTTTTGTTGGTTCACTAAGGGATGCCCTAAAATTATTTAGTTGGTTTTATTGAACTTTATTAAAGATTAAAATAATTATTTCAGTGTTATTATTCATTGTTTGTTTCTGTGAAATTGGTTTTGGTTCATGTTTATTAAGAAAATTATTTTTTATTTGCAATATGATGTTGAATTAGGTTATTTACAAGGCTATTAGATGTGATTCTTATTGGGGGTTGTTTTATAACTAAGGTAACAAGATTAATGAAATGTTTAAGGTACTTTAAATTCTGTTTTGTTAATTTGAGCATGCACATGGTGTTGAAGTGGGGTTTTAAAATAGCATTGGGTGAAAAACAAGAAATGATTTAGAGAAGTTGATTTTATTGAAACACAAAGTGTTTAGATGTGTGTTCTAAATGGTATTAAATGTGCGTAGCCACTATAATGAGTGTATGTGACCATTACTGTTGTTTTACATGAAAATGGATATGTTTTGATTGATGAAATGTTTTTAGCAGAAAGGGGGAAGCCCGGGTACCTAGGTGGGGAAGATGTATACTAGTATGGCTAGTGGACCAGATGGGTTTTGTCCCTGTTTCACCTAGAATTTGGATAAGGAAAAATCTAACAAAACTATGTGGATGATTATTGGGCACCACTAGGTCATTGGTATGTTCCATACTAGTTACTAGTTCATGAGAAATAATTTTACTATGTTTACATTACACCGATGTATGAGGTACAAGGGTCCCGAGACTATATAATGCCTAGTGGTCTTCCTGATTTTATTGCACACTTTGTTTGTGGTATTTTACTTTGTATTGATGTGTTTTTGGAATTAATTTATATTATATAACATATCTATTTAAATATGGTAATATTCTGAAAATTTTATCTTAAAAACTGTTTTGAAATGAAAGATGCATTTGTTAGATTTTATCACTTCTTTTCTCTGCATATTAAAATTACTTTCTTTTTCACATTATATTGTATTATCTTTGGATTCATTGGGTGTTATCATATTTGGCTTAGGATCAGACCCTACATACACCCCTTGGGTGTAAGTAGACTTTATTATTCTTGACTCGGGTAAAGGGCCGGCTATGTGTGATTGAGGATCAAGGTGTTAGTTCTCATCCTTGGTGCAGAGTTGTGGTGATGGCTTTTGGGTGATGACCCCTTGTCATGTGGAGTCCATGGGGATATCTTTCTATTGTCTATATTTGTATTTGAACCACTTTTATTGTATTTAATCCAATTTATTTAATTCTTGTTTTTTCTTAAGACTCGTTTGGCTTGAAATTTTATGATTTATATTATGGAATGTTATTAATGATTTGTGCTTTCATAATCAGGTAAATCATTCACAAACCTAAATTAATGATACCCAGGCACTTGTCCCTACCTGTGGGGAAAGGGAATTCCCTTCAGGACTTGTCACATGATGGGTTTGGTGTTAGTATCGGTGGATACTAGATACAGTTTGTGACAAAAATCATATTATTAAACAAAAGGAAACGTTACAAATGTAACATGGTCAATGTAGAATAACTTTTTTGACTCAAATAATTACCCACGTTGATTGATTTTATATAATGATAATTAATAGTTAAATCTATATTCTTTAGCTGTTCCTATTGTATTCCCTATTTCATGTCCAACTCATCTTGTGTGAATATATACTTTAAAATTTTGGGTACAATATATCTTTCACACTTCACTCCATAAGAAATGACTCTACAAAATTTATAATAATGAAACAATAGGAGTTAATTCAAATCATGTGTAAGTTAATTTAACTAATGAGTTTTCAGCTACTGTAAAGTATGTGGAATTACCTGGTCATTGTATATCAGGTTTCATCCAATCCCCTTTAATAAACCATCATTGTAAATGAAAAAATAACCATTTATGGATGGAAGGACCAAAACATGGGAAATTACCAAACATATTTCATTTTACTAAAAAATAATCTCATTATATAATCTAGATAAATATAAACACATATTTTGTTAAATTATTTTTTGGACTATGTAATCGAGTAATTTTTTTCAAAAAAAACTGACATAATAACCCAATAATCCCTAAAACATATTAATCTTTGTGAAAATATTATGTTCTTTCCACACTTCAATAACATTTTTATAGAAGTTTTAATAATAATGTGTCTTTATAAACAACATTTCCCTGGAATGGAATTTATTTCAACCAAAATTTAGTCTCACTAAATATTCCATGTGGATTCATTTATTTTATGGTTAAAAAAATCATTAAGTGCATTTCATTTTACTCATGGATTTTATTAACATAAAATAATAAAATCTAAAAACAAAACCATAAAATTGATTACATATATAAGGGAAGAGTATATTCATAGGATCCATGAATATAGAAAGTTTGTTAGATAATCTATAGGGAATTAATATTGACTCGTAATTCCCATATCTCATCTGAAATAATTTCCCGAGAAAATAATTTTGGATCTCCTTTAGCTGATAGTACATTGACCTCAAATAAATATAAAAAAAACTATTCTCCCCGGTGGAAAAAAAATCTTTGATATGAGGCAAATGGTACCTATTCTTAGTAGTGATGTTATGAAAGGCTCTATAATTAATGAAAAGTATAACAGATCCAACATTTTTTTAAAAAAGGAGCACCCAATCGTGAAGTGATATTTACAATGAAACCATTATCAAAAATCTATTCCCACTAGTTTTTTACATGTTCTACATGAGCCATTAGATTAGGGGGTTTTTAAATAGGCTTTTAATCAATCACTAAATCAATAGTGAATTCTATTTCCTGATTAAAAACAATACCAGAAAAATCATTAGGATAAAAATTTATACATTTATTTACTATTAGGATGTCACTTTAAAGAACTATTTAATTATTTTCAACAACATGATCTTGATCGAAATCACTACCATTTTTAATCAATTTCTCTTCTTGTTGGTATTTTATCAATGGAGAGAAATTATTGAATAAAACATTCTTTCCTTTACAATCTATTTTTTCGAATGAAAAAATGAATAAAAATATGTAATAAAATTGTATAACACTCTAATAAGGGATGTTCAATATGAATTGAACTAAATACTATATGAATATTATAAATATGAATATTCATATAAATATTTTTCATACTAATACACCCACCTGGTGTTTTTACCAAATTTTCTATCCCTATTTCATGAGGTGATATTCCCAATTTATTAGAAAATATATCAAAAATAAAACGATTCAATGATTCAGATTCAAATATAGTATTATCATAATTAAGATAAACTAGTAACATACTTCTCACCAATTCATTTCATGTGTCAACATAAAATGAAGTTGTAGGAAAATAATTTTCCACAGAGTTTTTATTTTGATCTTGGTGGTTTCCACCCTAGGTAATCTGCTTTAGACACACATAGGCATAATGTCCTACTCATTGCAAAAAACATATCTTATCACAAGATTTTAATTGATTTCTTGATCATCATCCTTGAATTCACAAGATATATGACTAAATATACCATTTAATAAGAAATTATATGTACATTATATTTCATTCTTCTAGATATCTATTACAACACATCTCGCAAGATCGGAATTTCATTTTCTTTTGTCAAAGTTATTTTATGAATGATTTCCCATTTATATCCAATTGGACATTTTATTTTACTTTTTTCCTGTGACACATGATCTTCAGAAAAATAAAATTCTTCCTTTTCAAAACATTAAACTTGTTTCTCACAGCCATTGAACTCATAAGAAGCCAATTCCCTTTGGACTCATGGTATTAATCTGGATTAAAAATAATTTATTTTACTATAAACATCTCACATAAAATATTTTTCATACCATTATAGTAAGGTGTTATATTTTTCATGTGTAGCAACTGAATCTACCTATTTTTTCCTAAATTCTATGATTTTTCCAACCAATGTCGAATAGCTTTAGGAAAATACTTTTCAAGTTAAATATTCTTAAATCCACCCCTTTCATGGCATCAATATATTCACTTTCACCGATATTCTTATCTATTAACCACCACTATTTGGATTCTCATTCTAAATGAAAAATTGAAAGAGATAGGTCTTGGTGATCCAAACAACACCTAAAATCAAAAATCTTTTATTCGACATTAATCCATCCTTTGATTAGAAAATGATGAAATGATCCTATGAATTATGGGGGATGTTATCAAATAAAGTGATACATTATCTATATTTCTTTATTTGGTAGATATAGTTTCTATCTTGTATGGAATCCTCAACCACTATTATACAATTTCAACTTAACCAGTAGTTCAATGAACTACTTAGTTCCACTTCCAACCGTCGTAGGGTGTGGATTTAGAAGGATAATTTTCTCCCAATGCCTTCCCACTATAGCTTCCTTATTTTCTATATGGAAAAAAATTTATGAAAAACATACTATATATGAAGAAAACATGGTAATATTTAAATTATATAATATTTATCATAACCATAAGGTAAAATATTTCAGGGGAATACAATTAATGTTTCCCTAACCTCTATAGTTATCAAAACCTTTTCATTAGTATAAAATGTATTTTCTAACCCTAAATATTAACTAATATTTATAATTACTCATTAATTACAATTCTTTTAAATTCAAGTCCAATTCATGATCAGATTCATCTAAATTTATGCCATAACTCATATATACAAAACTATAAAATACAGAATTACCACTTTCAAAATTTTAAATTTTCCCAATAATCAATTTTCCTAAAAATAAAGCATGATATGTTTTATGAAAAAATTGACAACATTCAACACGAAAACCAAAATTCCATTAATCATCCTCTTGTCCTATGAAGACACTACATAATGTGAGATGATTGAAAAAATATCAGTGACAGATATTGATAGAAGGAAACCATTAGTTTTAAAATAAACATAATAACTCAAAAAATTACAATAAAATAATAATTTTAACCCTTAGGAAGTAGAAAGTAATTTTATTTTAAATTAATTTCAATTATTATTCTTTTTTATAATCAGGATATTTTCATAAAACACGTTGAAAAACAGAATAAACATTAAGATATATTGAAAAATTATTATAATTTTCACTCTTATAAATTTAATAATCATGTGGTAAACATTCATAGATGTCACTCATAAAATGAAATATCTATTTGATATAATCTCATACACGATTAATTTTATGAATATTAAGGGCCCATCCATCATTGGTGTATAAATAAACCACCCATCAATGGTTTATCATGTAACCACCCGTCTTTGTTTTATTGTGTAACCACCCGCAAAATTTCCATGTACAATTATATAATCGTAACTCATAATAGAATAAAAATATTAATTTTTAACTCAAAATAAATCATTTTAAATCATTATAATCATTTCATGTTTTTTAAATTATTTTTCTACCATCAAACCCGGTTTTTAATAACAAAATACAAGAAAAAAGAAAAATAAAAATAGGGATTTCTTTTTTATTTAAAAAAGATGAATTTTGGTAAAGGATTTCAAATACCAAAATAGTCATTAAATGAATATTATAATTCATTTATATCCATATAAAAAAACTATGTCAAATAATATCAAAATACTGATATGGAGGAAACTAATTTCAAATTAAATACTTAAACATTTAAACTGATATTTTTTAAAAAAACTGTCACATACAACTTTTAAATATTTGAATCCTAAATCACATGAAAGAATAAAATGTCACAAAATATTAAATAACACAAGATTAAATAAATTATGGGATTGATATTTCAATGTGTATATACATACACCTAATAAAAAAAGTTGGTTCATAACATGAAAAAATTCTTTAATGAAAGGAGATTGAGACAAAATATGTTACATTGAGTCTGAATGGTCACTTATGATGTTATATTTCTGAATAATAAACATATGTTAATTATTTATGTGAATTATAAACATTCCAGGTCAATAATTACATTTATTTCTCTTATTAAACTTTTTATAGAACTACTTATAATAATATGTTTATATAGATTGTTTTGACCTTATTTGGTTATATGTCAAAAACAACTTCGGAAAACCATCTAAGGTCAAAGGGGTCATTATTAGTAAATATCCATTATAATAATCAATATACAATAATGATATTTATAAATTAGTAATACTTTTATATTAAATCATGGATGATAGTTTTGAATAATTAACCAATGTTATTGTCATCTTGACATTACTCCAAATGTACAGATGTGTAACATTCCCTTATCTTAATGATCATTAAGAAAATAAGGTAAGTGAAATTTTCCAGTACCAAATCATTATTATACAAAAAATAACATTCAATTTAATCATATGTAAATTCATATATAATTCTTGTGATGTTAAATGAATCATATCACGTTGAGGAGGTGGTAGTCTACGGATGACGTAGTAACTTTTGTAGTGTGTGAAATAGAAAATAAAGGAAATTATATATTATATTTATATAAATTTAATTATTTCATGGATATCTTATATATTATATTCCTCAAACACATATTTTTTAAACCCATCCATAAATAATTCTATGCAAATTGTGAAAATATCATATCACATTGAAGGTGATGTAGTCCGCACATCCATAAATGATTTGTATCATATTTCCACAAAATAAAAAGTAGGAATCTATGTGTATAAAAAAATTCATAATTATAAAGAAGTATTAAATATGATATATATATATATAATACAAAAACATTGTGTAAATCATTATTCCCAACAATGAGAAGTGGTAATGTAAAAATTAGATGACATTATTTCGCAAGGAGGTAGTCCATCATACACATGGATTATAATTTCATTTCCCATTTAAAGGAAGTCTGTGCGGGAGGAGGTAGAACACTCACCATTAAGTAAAATTACTATATTAAATATATTTATTTTATTATTTTATTATGTGAAGAAACATATTTTTGTGGGTGGAGAATGAAATAAAATAGAAGTCAGCCTTGAAAACATTACAACTTTTTATTGTAACCCATTTTTGTTTTCACCAATGTGAATCCTTGGTTTGAATTATTCCCAAAAACAGGCACCTATGGTGAGGTGAGAGATGTTGGAATCTTATTTTATCAGTTTATGGATGATATAATGAGAATCATAGGAGTTTTGAAATAGGTTTTTGTGATTGCCTTGTTATTGTGGATGGAGAGAACAAACTTGGTTTTTTTAAAAGAATTGGGTTCTCTGTAATTTTCTACATAAAAAAGCATATGTGAATTTTTTTTTAAATTTATGTACGAGTTCAAAATATTTATAGAAAAATGGTGTTTGAAATTTTTTTGTCCATTTTTATAAAATAATTTTAATGTTTAACCACTATGTAATCATGTATTACATTAATTTATTTAATTAACATTAATTGCTTCGACTCATAATTATTGTCAAAATATATTTTTATCTTACTAGATATTAATTAAATTTATCATTACATATATGGAATATAGTTTTTAAATTTAAATTATATAAGATCTACAAATTATTTTAAAATTATTCTTATAGATGGGACGACAATGTGGGGTTTTTAAATGAATATATTTAGAAGATTTATATTTTTTATATACATCTAAAAATTGAAATTGACTCCAATGACATGAATTGGATTCATAGATATAAAATTGAACAAATTATACTTTAAATTAAATTAGTAATATAATTATAGTATATAGATAAATTATATAGAAATGTGGTTTTTAATTAAAAATCATTTTTTCAGTAATCACAAAAATATGAAACTTCATTGAAGAATACCAAGAATTCACCAACGGTTAGTTTTCATATTACATTTTATAAAATAAAATATTTATTTGGATGTAATAATTTAAATTTTTTTTAAATTTAGTTTCAAAATAAATTATCCATTGTAATTCAATAAATATTCCTTTAAAAAGGTGAAATTGTAATTGTGAAATGGGAATTATTCTTAACGTTTTGATTATAAAATACGTATAATGAATTTAAAAATATATATATAAACATTTTTCAATATAATATTGTTATTTATATTTATTCCCTTCGATGCAATAACTATTGTATAACTACCATATTAATCAAACTACAAGTTTTTTATTTTATTGGTACAACTCAGTCTTTCATAAAGCACATGATTTAGATGAAAATCATTATTGAGATTCATGTACTCTATTTGAAATAAAAAAATTATTATTGTAAAATGAAAATATAATTTATAAATATTAATAAATGTAATTTTTTTGTTCTATCATTATATGGGATGTTACATTACCTATATGAACAATCAGAAAAAAGGTTGTTTTGGGAATTCATGCTACTTTCTTTGACAGAGATACCATCTCCAAAAGTGGTATTTGGAGGGATATATACATCCATGATTTAAATTTCCAATGAACATAATGGTTTTTATAGGAATATATTCCACCAGACGATATAGAATAAGATACTTCTTCACAGACACAAGTACGGTGTTGGAGTATAAGAGAGGTTAGATTACATGAACATTATGGTTATCTAGTCAATAGTTATGGGGACTCATTATTAATTGATAATAATGATCCTATAATATACAAGGACTATGTAAAAGGAATATGTATTTCTATGTTTAATGAATACATCAATTATTAAATGGATTTCATGTACTAAAACCATGTCTATATTTTGGTATACCATGCAGTATATGTAAAAACCATTGGTTAAAGATGAGTATATAAAAATAAAATTGAAATAGAAGGACAATTTATAAACTATAAGAAATTAATATTTTTACAATGGTTTAAAAAAATAAAATCATTGACTATTGAAAAACCTATTCAATAGTTTTACTATTGAAATCCATAAAAATTATAATTCTTGTTATTGTTTACCATAACAATGCGTTTTAGAAAATTGATGTAAAAAATTCATTCATAAATGTATCCTTAAAGAAGATGCATCTATTGAAAAAAATAAATGGATTTTAACACCGAAGGATTCAAACAAGATTTAAAAAATTGACAAAATAAATTTATCTATTAATGAAATCATTTAGGTCATGTAATATACATTTTGATGAAGCCATAGTTGAATATAGTTTCATAATGAAAACGTGTTAGCCTTGTGTATATAAATGGTTAGTGAGTGTGTAGTCATTTTATTAATAGTGAATGTTGATTATATATTACTCATTACAAATGAAATACTAGTTTGCAATTATGATAAAGAGACATTGAATAATTTTTTTTTCTATAAATGACTTTTGTGGTGAAATATATATTCTAGGGATCAATATGAATCATGATTTATGCAAGTGGTTTCTCATCCTATGTAAATGTACATATATTAATATGTAACTAAATTTATTAAGTGTGGAAAACACAATATGGGGTTTTTTCAATTGTCACATGGCATTCACCATTCTATGAAAATGTCTCCATAAACACATATTGAAAAAAATAATTTCAAAATGATTCTATATGAATCATTTATTTGGTCAGTCATAAAAGTTATTATTTATATTAGTCTATATATTTTCCAATCATTCTATGTGGTTGGATGATATCCATATAACCTTGATAACTACCATTGGATGGTATTTCAGTCTATCGATATGTCTCTTATTTTAAATGTGGAAAATTTACTTGTTTATGGAGGTTATATGGAACTAGTAATCAGAGGATATAAATAAGATAATTTTCAAACATCTATTTTTCAAAATGTAATTCCCTTGTGTGTCCTTTTCGAACCCTCCAGACATGGTAACCCCCTCCCCCACGAAGAGGACACTGCCATGAGGTAGAGCCCCAGTCGGGTAATGAGTCATTGCCAGCCGAGATGGCAGAGTGTCACGTAGGGTGACAAACCTAACAAAGATGGTTCATCAAAGAATTCCTTCAGTACATTGGTCCATGCCTCATTTTGCCTACCCAGTTGAGACTGAGCAACCTGAGCAAGATGGGTGGATCCTGGGGGAGAATCTCGCCCCAAAAGCTGACTCCCAGGATTCGAACCCTGAACCTCCCAGAGAATAGCGTTGTTGTACCACTCTCCTTCAGCACCACGCCAACACTAAAGTGTCTAAGTTTCAAAAATAACCAGATGACATGAAGTCAAAAATAGAAAACATATTTACATTGAATGGAGGTTTAATGATATTCAAGATATCATGTAAATATATGATCATAGATTCTATTGTAGTTTTCAAGTATATTTTGGATTTTAGGGATGCTAAATCTATAGTATGGTTCTGAATTTTATTCCAAGAGCTTGTCATGGTACCTTAAAGTAAACACACTAACACACTCTACTATGATAATAAAATAGTTATGCCTCATAAAACATATCCAAAATTTCATTGTTGGTTAAAGAACATACTATAGAATTATCATCACTTGAGGTATTACTATCTATGAGGTGAGGCCACAGTTAGTAGTATTTCCATGGAAGAAAACCTAACAGATCACTTGAATGAATCCATTACTCATGTTAAGAATTATAATCATTTGTGGTATAGCCGACTAAAGGTCATAAAAATATAGTTCATCAATAATTGGGATACTCTTAGAGTTCGTATTCAAGGAACAACTGATTTTTCATTGATTACATATATATTCAATTATATGAACATTAATTAAACATATTATTACATATTTTTCATTTTTATTCAATATGTTAATGTAATAATGTCATGGAGTATATTTCTCACCAATAAGGTGATAATAGTTCACCAACATAATGAGAATCATGATGTGATATAACAATATTGGTAATATTGCATGATGCCAAGATAATATAATATGATGTGAATCATATTGTATATACAATAAAGCCATAGTACTCATAAGAGTATTCCAATTATTCTCATGAAAATATCACTTTGTAATCTCTTTGATGGTGGATTATGAGGAAAAAACCACAAGTTGGAATTCTGCATGATTTGGTGTCATCAGATATTCCTATCTACGAGCATGCATAATGGTCTTTAGACATATCATTGATCCATTTCATGATGATCACACATAGATTTATAGGATTTCATATCTCATATATTTTTTCAAAATATAAATGTCACCTAAATTCCATTTCTATGAAATATCCAAGTGTTTAATCCACATAGTAATAAAAATACGTACTGATACTATATTTTGATGACACCATCTTGCAACTTAATTGTTGAGTTATCATATATTACATTGCATTGAATGTTTTTGTATATTTCTCTCGATTTTGGAATATTATGTTATTTCTATTCATTGGCTGCAACCATTGTTAGACCGTAATATTGGACTTTATTAAAGGCTGTCTAATGTCAATAAAAATGAATCCCAAAGGGTCACAAACAATTTTTTTTATAGATATTGATTTAATTATATATGAATTTAATTATTGGAATAAACATTATTTTCTAGACCAATGGATAATTTTATTCTTGTTATATTGATTGAATAAGTGAAATAAATTTTTATTCACCGTAATGTAAAAAATATATTTTTATATAATGTATTTAATATTTAATAAAAATTTATTACCATGTATGTGAATGAAAAATTTATTTATGAATAATAATACTCATTCGGGTTTAAAATAAATATCATGTTGTTGAAATGGTCTAAGGCCTCATCTGGTAAAAAATAATTACATACTAGATGATATATTTTACATATAGTTTTCACAAGATAGCAGAAGCCGCAAAATAATAAATGCAATATTTTATAATATATTTTTTATAAAAGTTATTATTATTTTATAATAGAAATAATGAAATTACATAATATTATGACATAAAACATGCATATATAAATAACAAATTATGGAAATTGAAAAATTAATCAAAACAATATATAATTTTTTCTAACAATAAATTATCTTTTAAGTCGTATATCCCTCTACCAAGGATGAATGATAATGGAAGTGAGATTTCTCCATGGCAGAAAAATTATTATTAAATGATGAATAACACCAGACATTAAATTCTATATTCTAGCCTTATTGTAATGTCTCAGATTTTCCATGTACTATTTTTTAAATATTATATAGAATTATTTGAAGACCATGATTTTTGACATCGTGCGATTATAAGGCCCAGAGTTCCTGAAATAAATTTATGAAATAAATTATAATTTTAAACAGCACACGTGAGTGGTATTCCTAAAAGAGTGGAATAACATTTAAGTAGGTGCCAAGATCAAAAATTTGAGGGTAATATTGCGTCCAGAGTAAGAAATATACTATAGGCAGGGCCAAACATCGTCCAACATGGGTCAGACGCAAAATTTAATTTTTAGACGTTTTAGTGGAAATAAAACAAATTAATAATTTATTTTTATTCTAAATATTTCCATAACGCAACCATGCTTATTTTCATTAAATAATTAGGATCCCATTGTTTCATTAATAACCATGGAGATCATCCTAGAATCCTCTAGAGCTTTGGAGAGGATATAACCTTAGAGGATTGTTGGCGGACAATGAACACAGGATCGATCGACACCTCTCGAATTCAGAGAACCTCACCAGAAAACGAGAAGCAATGATAGTTCATCAACCGAATAAAGGTAGTGGATTGTTATTTCGAACTATTTATTTCCTATTCTTTGATTAAATGATGAATGTAGATCAACCCACAAACAGGTTGATATGCGGATCATGTGTTCTTATGAGAGGGAGTTATTTTACATTTCTTTTGGTGTTTGATCTGGGAAATTGATTTGTGATAATTATTGGGATAGAGTTTGACCTTCTAATGGGAGAAAATTGATGCCATGATGAACAATGTCAGAGGATTGTTCCTTTTTTTGTGGTCAATTTCTTTGTCCTCTTAACACCATGTTCTTTGAATTCATTGCAGGTTTGTAAACATTGGAACATTGCACATGTGTTTAGCAACACAATGATCTGAAATTGGAGATCTGAGATCGCTACGACTCAAGGGATGTGTGAAAATTATGGCGCCAGAAGAATCTATATGGTGTATGAGAAATCGTTCCTTGACTATTCTTCACACGGATGATGAAAACAAGTTTGCAGGGCCTATTGAATTTTTGAAACCTCCCAAAACATATATGGAATGGTACGATGACATCATTTCTTGAGTTTCAGGGAAATACAATTGTAGGATCAGATATTTGAGAAGCAACTGGGGCGTGGTGGTGACAGTCACTGTTTTTGGTAATTTTGGATCAACACGGTGTGTATTCTAAAGAACGCGCCATGTGAGACCAGATCATTGGGGCTATGGATTTAGGATACAGACATGTACCGTATGGAATGTATCCCCTATCACAAGGCATGTGGGCCCTTCCTTGAATATAATTGCGTGTTTTGGGAAATTCATGGACATAATAAGGACTACACGGCTTCATGATACGACATGTACTCTCTATGTGTCATGGAAGAGGTGGAATCATTAGACTCGACATGTATCTCATGTGATACATTAACACAAGGTGGAGTACACAACATTTACTCCACCACATGACTAGACATGGCTAGTTACGAGGGTCACCTCATGTACCGGCTACAAGGGATGGCCCACAAAAGTTGATGTTGTGTATGATCATACAACCGCGTACATAGAGAGAACCATGATTACTAGGACACATCCTTTGGTCCAAACTACGCGCCGTTTTCTTACCTTTTCACACTACATTATCCCTTTTACTTGGGCTATTACACACGACAAGTACCTGGAGTCACGAGACATGGCATGCAACCACTTCTACATGCCATGTATATCCATGAACATGGATTGAACCTCTTTTCCACCATTCCTCAAACAAATTTCATTGGGGTTACTTCCAATTATTCTCCTTCCCCTAAAGGTTAGGTGTGGTTTCCTTCCATATAAGTGTGATCCTCTCTGTGAGACCTTCATATATAGAGTCAGTTACCATCCAAGAGGCCGAAGTGAGACCCTCTATCCATTAATGACCTATGTAGTGTCAGTTATCAAAGTAACAAATCCTATATGGAACTGATCCTCTACTTAGTAGGTCAATCTGTATGAGTCATAGTGTCCTCCATGGCCCGGGCAGTGATCCACATATATGTATCATGATCTTTCCCTACTCAGGAGTGTGTTCTCACGAAATGAGTATATCTACCTCTCATGACTTTTCTCGACAAACGAAACTTCTTGAAAAAATGTCATCAGTGCTCTCAAACCCATGGTGTGATTTCTCATATACTAGTGCTTTGCGGATCCTTCGAACTGAATTTATAGAAAAGGTGTGTGGTTGTGTGACTTGTCCTTAGACTAGAGTTATTGGTTTTTTGGATATAATGATTGTGGATATATTCATATAAATTCAGAAGAAATATACAATGTACTATTGATTATACCTTTACATTGTCCATAGCTGTGTGGTTTTTGGTTTCCTCTACTGAATATTGTTATACTCACCTCTGCACTAGATTTTCCCACATGTGACATGCCTTTACCAGATGAGAGGCCTTTTTATAGAGTACATGGAAGTCCAAGATAAGACCAAGAATTCTGAGTTCCCTATATGTTGATGTGTTCATACATCTATGATAAGTAGTCCCAGTACATCTTTGTGCTTACATGTTGAAATTTTTAGTTTCCAGTATCTTGTTTTTTGTGGGCTTGTATTCAGGAATAGTTTTTCCTTCTGCACATTAATTCTATTGTACTATGTTGGTTGGGTTTTGATGTATGTATGAATTTTGGTTACGTAGTGTTCTTTTCTACATTTTGGAATTTTTGGTCTTCGAGATGTGTTTGTGCATACATGTACATAGTAAAAGTCCCCCATGTTAGTAATATGACTACATGGGGCTAGTCATCAACCCCAAGCCTATTGGAGGCAATCTTGGGGTGTCGCAGCATGGTCCCCACTAGGATGTTTTATGATAGAGGGGAATTCGAGGCTGGTCAGTTCTACATTTGGACCAAGAGTCTAGGGGATTGGTTTGGGGAAATAGTATTAAGTGTTTTGAGATTTGATTTCAGGCTAGATACTCCAGTGCTGGGGAGGGTGGCCGACATATCCATATACTAGGAATTTGATAACATAATTTTCCACTCAGTACATGACAACACTAGTTGTGGGGAAGTAAAATAATGTTACTTGCATCATATAGGAATGGGTTGTGTTTTACATGTTATTTTTTTAGCTATCAAGAAATAATCATTCACCATGGACCATCTTGTTTCTTTACCGAATACCACCATGAAACATACATTTTAGTATTCAGTATCTCGATCACAACGATGACACCATTAGTAAGGAGGATTCGATACTGGAACCAGTTCCCATGGAATTTCATTCAGGTCGTGAACCTATTATTACCTCACCAATGGAGCTGCCTATGGTACTTACAGAAAAACAAAATTAGGGGCACAACCTGAGCATTCAACATGAGTTCCAAAGATAAAGAAACCTTAGGATCTGAGGCGATCCCACCCCTGAGGCAGCTGAGCACTAGATTCATGAGGTAACCATAGTTTTATGTCTACTGAGGACACTAGTGGATCAGATCATGATCCAAGGACGGAGCCTTCATCAGGGTTCACTCAGACAATGGTGGAGTCTGACAACATAGACTCATGTCGAGGAGACTCTTTCATTGAAAGAGTTTGAGCGACTATTTAGGGAGGAGATATCTCTGGTTATGCTGAGTGATGTACATATCTAGGAGCTTCTTCAGCTTCAGCATGGTAGTTTGACAGCAGATGTCTATTCATTGAGGTTCACCAACTTCTTTAGGTACTCGATGGATATGGTTAGGGACAAGTACATCAGAGCTCGAAGCTTTTATCGATGTCTATGATGGGATATTTGAGCTAGGGTTGTGCAACTTTTCATTTAGTCTTATACAAGAGTTCTCAAGTGGGCTATGGTGATCGAGAGATTCTTGGCGGAGTAGAGACATATGGAGACAGTCAGCAGTAGGAAAATGGGTGTGGATGCCTTAGTAATTAAGAGATTACATCAAGAACAGGGACCTCTACATGGGAGATGTCACAGGATGACCCAAGACAAGGGTTTTATAGTTTAGGGCTCTCAGGTTGGATCCAGTTAGCCTAGAGAGAGGTGATTCTACTCATGTGATTCTTGAGGACATATCGAAAGATATTTTCCAACCCCTCGCGCTACTATTAGGGTAGTGGTGGGTGGACCATTGAGGTGGAGCCAAATAGTGGAGTAGGTATACCCACCAGGTGGTGGATGTGGTAGAGAAGCAGTGAGAGCTACATGTGGTGGAAGATGCTCAGATCTACTTCAAACACCACCCGCAAGAGGTCCGCCCTAGGCTCATGGATCTGGGGGATTGGGGAGAGGACAAATGCATGCGGTCAAGGCATATGAACCAGGAACTATAAGGATGATCTGAGGTATAATATGTGTCTTATCTACCTTGGATTCCGTACTTATTGACACAGGTTCCAATCATGACTTCCTCACCACATGCCTTCTGCGAATCCATGAGATTTCAGTAGAGTCATTGACCCAACCCTTATGCTTGGAGAAACCTACGAAGAGAGACTCAATGATCACCCAACCTTTCAGATAGTTTGATCTTCTTCCTTGGAGGTGAGAGTTTCTGATGGAACCACTTGGTGGAAGCATCGAGTCCTTACCACTCTATTCTCGGTATTGATTGGTTATCTTCTGTACATTCCCAGATTGACTTCTTTAGATGAAAAGTGAAGTGTGACCACATGGATGGGATAATGTTTTCCTTTATCAATGAATACAAGACCAGACAGTATAGAATGAGTTAATTCATAGAAGGGTGAAGTCGATCACTCATGAGTTGACTATCCTTACCCTCAGAGTATTAGATGTTGTGAGCTATTAGCTTCCATTAGCAGTGGTCGAGTATGAGGATTGCTTTCCCGAATATGTTCATGAACTACCTCCCGATTAGGGGTTGACTTCTGTGTTGACTGACTCCCCAGGAAGACATTGATTTTCTCATTAGAAAATCAGATGGCTCCCATGGAGCTTCACTAGATGAGGGTGCAGTTAGAGGATTTCTAGAGAAAAGGATTTTTAAGACCTGGTGTTTCATCCTGCGTAGCCCTTGTATTGTGTTTTATGATGTAAGAAGAGAGATTGAGGTTGTGCTTGGATTACTAGCACCAAAATCATTTATCTGTGAAGAAAAAGTATCCACTACCAAGGATTGATGACCTCATCAATCAGCTAAGTGGGGTATAGTGGTTCACTAAGGTTAAACTTCGATCAGGTTACCACCAGTTACAATTAAAAGGAAAGGATATACCGAAGAATGCATTTACATGCTACTAATATCAGTATGAGTACATGGTGATGCCTTTTGGAATGAAGAATTCCCCAGCAGTGTTCATGGGACATATGAACCGGTTCTTCCAACAGTACATGGAACAGTATGTAGTGGAATTCCTCAATGAAATCCTTGTGTACTCAATGTCATAGGAGGAGAATTAGAGACCCATGAATATTGTTCTAGACGTACTATGAGAGAACCATATTAAAGGGAATGTTTTGATGTGCTAGTTCTGGATTCATGATGTCCACTTTCTAGGACATTTTATCTCAGATAATGGAGTAGATGTATGACCAACCTTGTTGCAGGCATAGTTAGCATGAGAGCCACTTTGTAGAGAGATGGAGGTACCGAGATTCATTAGGTATGCAGGTTATTTCTGTATATTCATTCATGATTTCTCCCATGTTTTTGCACTGAAGATAGCCTTGACAAAGAAGTGGAAACCCTTCGTGTGGATGGATATGTATCAATAGGATTTTGAGGTGTTGACATAGAGTTCTAAGTGCACCCTTATATTGAGATTGTAGGAGGAAGGTGCCGAGTAAATATTTTTCTATGACACATCATGGACTGGGCCTGGCTATGTCCTACTACATTATCAGACAATGATTGCTTATGATTAACACCAGTATAGGCCACTTGAATAGAACTATGTGACCCATGATCTTGAGATTGCAACAGTAGTTTTCATAATTGAAGATGTGGCGAAACTACCTTATGGGCGAGTAGTTTATCGTCTATTATGACCACAAATTCATCAAATACATATTCTCAAGGAAGGATATAAATCTGAGGCAAAGGAGATGGCTAGAGTTCCTCCAAGATTATGACTTTGTGATTATCCATACTCTTGGGTAGGGGAATTTCGTGGCATATTATCTCAGTTGAAGATCAATTTCACAACTACTAAACGAGAAGATGGAGCAGTTGGCCTCGTTACAGTTATCCTTCGGGAATAGAGAGGATGCATCTTAAATTTAGTTGATGGTTTTCACCCCTTCACTCTTAGAGTTATTCAGGGAGGCACAACTTGGTGATGTATTATATGAGGCATTACTTGCTCAGTTATCCTAAATACATTGTCCTAATAGATATTTCCAAGGTGGGTGCATGTTGTTCTTTACAGAGGATGCACTGTTCTACCATTGGATTTGTAGGAGGAGGTCTTGAGGGATTTTCTAACACCCCCTTAGCGGTAAACCCTAGCTTTGAGAATATGTACCAGGATATGTGATGATTGTTCTAGTTTTCAGGATTGAATAAGTTAGTAGGGGAGTTTTTTTCTCAGTGCCTTACATGCCAGCAGGAGAATGCATAGAACCTGGATCGATTAGAGGTAGCCCACACCTTGGTTATACCAGAGTGGATGTGGGATGGGATATCAATGGACATCGTGAAGAACTAACCATGAATTTCCAAGAGACATGATTCCATTTGGGTGATCATTGATCAACTCACAAAGTCAACCAACTTCTATGTTATTGGGGAGCAGAGTTCTGTAGAGAGCATGGGACATCTCTAAGTGTAGGAGATAGTTTGGATTAATAGTGTACTTTCAACAATAGTATCTGATCACAATGCTCCTTTCACATACAGTTTCTGGAAGGGACTACATGATGTGTTTGGGACTCAGCTACGCCTGAGAATAGCATTCCATACCATAACTAATGGTCAGATAGATATGACCATTCAGATTTTATAGGATATGTTTTGGGCATGTATCTTGGACCTTGGTCGTAGTTGGGAGGCCCACTTACCACTGGGGAAGTTTTCACACAATAACAACTACCACTCTATAATTGGTATGCTTCCATTTTAGGCCTTATACATGTAACACTACCAGTCACTGCTGTGCTGGAATGACCACGGAGAGTAAATGCTCTTGGGTCCAGAGATGGTGCAACCTACCACCAAGAAGATTATGATCATCCAGGAGTGGATGAAGACTGCACAATTCCAGTAGAAGTATTATGTTGAAAAATGATAGAGACAACTAGAGTTAGATGAGGGAGACCAAATCTTCCTTCAGGTCTCACATCGACGAGGATTATAGAGATTTGGCCTGACAGGCAAGCTATCTATGAGGTTCAATGGTCCTTTCAAAATATTTATCAATATTATTGAGGGGGGATACCGACTAGCTCTATCACTGTAGTATCACTGGGTACGTGATGTCTTCCACATGTTTCAGATGAGGATGAACGTGCATGACCCATCACACATCATCGACTAGGATAAGATGGTCATCAAGGATAGAGAAACATTTGTTGAGTACCCAATTGATATTGAGGATCAGTAGGAGCGGATCCTTCATGGGTGATCTATTCGCTTATTGCACGTCTGGTGGCAGCACAAGAATCATTAGAATAGCACATGGGTGCAGGAGGCTCATATCTGTGCCTAGTACCACATCTTTTTTATTATAATTATTTTGGCTTTTCAGATAGGTAAATCTCAAAGGTGGGGAGAATGTAATGTCTCATATCATCCGTTTATTATTTTTTATATATTATATTCAATTATTTCGAGACCATGTTTTTTGACAACATGCTATTTTGAAGCCCGAAGTGCATAAAATAAATGTTTGAATAAATTATTCGTTTAATCAGTGTGAGCGAGTAGTTTTCATAGAAAAGTATAATACCATTTAAATCGGTGCCTGGATCAGAAATCTATGGGCACCGTTGCGTTCAGAGCTACAACATTACCTTAGGTGGGGCCTAATATCGACCGATATAGGTTAGCTGCAAAAGTTAGTTTGTGGACGTTTTAATGGAAATAAAATAAAATAATAATTTATTTTATTTTAAATGTTTCCATCATGCACCGATTCTTATTTTTAAAAAAACTAAGGAACCCTGGGTTAGACTCATAAACCTGGAGAACTCCATAGAATCCCTTAAATATTTATGGAGGATCCAACCTTAGAGGATTCATGGCAGACAACGACAACACGCTTGATCGATGCATCTCAGATTTGAGGAACCTCGCCAATGAACATGACATAGTAATTGTTATTCAACTAAATTTAGGTAGGATTTATTTATTTTGATTTAGTATTTTCATGGTCTTCGATTAACCGATGAACACGGATCAACCTAGGAGTAGGTTGATCCACGGATCGTGCACTCTTGTGGGATGACATTTTTTCATTTCATTTGGGGTCTGATTCAGTTAATTTATTTTTTGATAATTGTTAGGTTATATTTTTTCATTCCAACGAGAGTGAATAGATTCTCTGATGAACACTCGAGGAGGTGAGTTCCATTTTTGTTTGTTAATTTCTCCCCCCTCTCAACCCTACGTTCTTCACGTTCCTTGAGGGGTTATGAACATTAGATAATTGTGTTTTGGTTTCACAACGCAAATATCCCAAATTAGAGATCCAAAATTGTAAAGACTCAACAGACGTGAGACAATGATGCCGACACATGAAACGACACGGTTTGGGACAAAGTGTTCTTCTCCTATTCTACGTGTGGATGATCGAAATGAGTTTTTGAGGCTGATCAAACACCCGAAACCTATCGAAACATCGATGAAATGGTAGGGAGACCTTGGATATTGAGTTTGAAGATGATCAGATTGACAGATCGAAGATTGGAGGAGCAATTGGGGCATGCAACTACAAATGTCCTTTCTAGAAATTTCTGATCAACATGGCGTGCATTCCGAAGAACAAACCATGTGAACCAGCTCAGTGGAAGCTATACTTTTAGGATACAAATAGGTGCCACATAGTGTGACCCCTGTCACAATGTGGGTTGGCCCCTACCTAAAGATCATCATGTTTTTTTATGAAATACATGGACACGGGGATGACTACACCACTTCGTGATAAGGGGTGTACTCCTTACGCGACATGGCAGAGGCGGATTCATAGGAATCTATGAGTATCTCAGGGGATACATGGACATAGGGTAGAGTACATGACATGTACTCCACCACACAGAAATACAAGGCCAGATACGTGTGTTACCCAGTGTACCAGTTACATGGGATAGACCACATGGGTTGATGCTGTGTATGGGCATACAATCACGTACACATACAGAACCCCGGTAACTAGGACACGATGTGTGGTCCATCTTACCCCCAGTGTACTAACATTTTCACATGAAATGTTCCCGCTGACTCGGTTTCTTACACATGGGTTGTACCCAGAGTCGCAAGACCTGAATTGTGACCCCTTCTACACGCCGTGTATATCCTGGAACATGGCTTGATCCTGATGTCAACCATTCCTTGGACAAGTTTCGTTTGGGTTATTTCCCCTTTTTGTCATTACCCTGAAGGTCAGGTATCATTTGCATCTACAAGTGAGTGATCCCTTCAGCAGGAATTTTTGATATATAGTTAGGTATCCCTCTGAGGGGCCCAGAGTGAGATCCACTATCCATTCTTGACCCTAAGTATAGTTAGGAATCGATGTGACTTATCCTATAGGGTGTTGATCCCCTACTTTTTAGGTGAATCTAGATAAGTTACAATATCCACCAAGGCCATAGTATAGATCCTCATCAATGTATTGTGATATTTCCCCACTCAAGAGTGTGTTATCCTAGAATAAGTGTATCTACCTCTCATAACATTTCCCAACGAATGGTACTTCTTGGACGGATGTCATCAGAGCTCTCAGACTCATGGAGTGAGTCCTCCTAAATGAGTTATTTTTGGAACCTTTAAATTGAATCCCTAGAGGTGGTATGCGGTTGTGTGACTTGTCCTTAAACTAATGGTATATGTTTACATGATTTATAGAATGTGTCTCTCTAAATATATGTTTAGTAGACATATACAGTATAGTGTAGACTTTACATTTTATTTGTTTATATATTTATGGTTTTCTAGGTCCTCTATTGAGTATTGTAATACTCACCCCTAAACTGGTTTTTCTTCCATGTGTCGTGTCTTTTTCAAATGACTGGCCTTTTGAAGGAGTCCAAGGTGGGCTATGACATGACGAAGCATTCAATGTTACCAATAGGAAGAGGTGTTCCTATAGCTATGAGTTGCAGTTCCAATGCATCTTTGTTCTTATGAGTTGGAATTTTTTGTTTTTAGCATCTTGTTTTTGGAGGGCTTGTATTCTGGCCCAATCTCCATTTCCATAATTTACTTATGTTGTACACTATTGGTTGGGTTTAGTTGTATGCATGCATTTTTGTTCTTTAGTAGTCTTTTTACATTTTAGTATTTGTGGGCTTGGAGAAGTGTGTGTGTGTGTGTGTGTTGGTACTTAGGCAATGCCTCCCTTGTTAGTAGTATGCATACTCAGTGCTAGAAACCAACCACTGGCCTATTGGAGGTGGGCATGGTGAGTCACCGCACAGGCCCCACTGGGAAAGGTTGTGACACACAAAGATCAATCGTGTTTGACCATAGATCATTGCAACATGTGTGGATCACTGTTAGGGTTATTATAACCATGGATCCTAACAAGTTCAATGATGTGAATCTAAACCTTAATTTTTGAACGATCATCATTGATTAAAAATATTGAGACCATATACAAGTAAATTTCATTCTTATAATATCGATTCATTAATTATATAACTAATTTTCATCATCCATGATCATGGTTTTGTGTATTGAAATATAGAAATAAAATTTAATATATCTTTTTCCTCTACACACTTATATCACTTTTTTGAAGCATTCATTAGTAATAAATGATTCATACCTCATATGAAATATTTAAAAGAATTGTATGTTAAAATATCAGTTATTATGAAGGATTATGGAAATAATACATAGTGGGAAGTATATATATATATATATAATTTAAATGAAATTAGGCGCATAATAGAGTACGCATATCAAAAATTGATGTTTTACAATGACGTATTTACGTTTACATCATTAATGTTGTGTATTTCATTTATCTGGTATATAATATATTTAAATTAAATATTTTTTTACTAAGAATATTTTTTGAGTTTCAACCCATATAGTTCAACCATATAATTCATTTAGATTAATGAAATGTTTAATTACATATTTTGTTTTATCCATATCTGGTGTAATGAGAATGCCCAGTTCATTATTTCAAAACAAAATAAGTGCATTGACCATGCTCCAAGGGGCCATTGTTTAGTCATATAAAGAATAATAAAAAAGGAATGATTAAATTTTTTCTTTTTGTATTATAATTTTAAAAATAAAAAGGAAATATAGTTATAAAAATTACCAATGTTACAATCAAATAAATGTTAGACAATACATAAGAATGATTCATAGATCCACTATGAAAAGATCATGATGGAATAAAGGTATGTGTTATATTATCATTACATAAATATTATTATATTATAAATATCATATTATTTCCTTAAATAAACTTATATATTACATCCATATGTTGTTATACCGTAAATTGAATCTCATCACCTTGAAATGCGATAGTACTCCATACACATGGACCCTATTATCATTTTTCAATGGATTGAAATGTAAGAAAGAGTATTATATTTAAATTTTATGAGTATTAAGTAAAAATTTAAATCGATCATCATGAATATCAATGATATGTGATGATAGAACTTATGTAACATCAGTTCACAAAGATTTCATCCCTTATACACATGAATGATAGTTTGTATCCCATTTGGTAGGTGAGGATATGGATAAATATTATTACATTATCATAGTAACATATCAAAGATTAAAAAAATGGGTGTAATTATATTGGATTTGTTAAGATGACTTTTAAGGTGTAAAATAATATGTAAAAATAATGAACTTATTCAAGACAGTTACCTTCTCTTTGTAGAACTACCTATGGATATCATAACAAGGACATTATGGATGAAATTTAAGGGAGTTATGAATATTTTGATTGTCAAAAATGATATTTGGGATTTTATTATGTTGTATTATTTTAATCCAAATTGATTGATATGAGTCACACACCATGATTTCATAATAAATCAATGTTCGATAGTGTATAAATCAAGCAACACAAATTTTGAATGAACTATGATATAAAATTAAAGTATCATTATTTTATCATGACTGATGTATTCGGGAAATTAAATTAAAGGGTTAAATATCATTAAGTATCAGTTTAAATATATATATGTTCTACGCAATATAAATTTATTGATAAATTCATAATAAATAAGATCTCAACTTTTAATAATGATATTTTATTCTAAAATAATGTGTTTTCTTCCAAAAATATTAATATTTATTTCATCAAAAAATAGTTTAAAAAAGTGTATATTATAGAAATGTTATATTATATGTTTAACATATTTGTTTCAAAAAGGATTATAAAAATTAAAAATGGTTGAAATTTTAGGTTTTTCTGAAATGTTTGATTTTTTAAAGAATTGTTAAAATTATATTATATTAAGATCGTAACATTTTATTTCATTAAATGTTGTAATTTAAATATTAAATTATATATTTTTATCTTGATGATAAATATGAAACATATTATCTATAATTGGAAAATCAATTTCACTTGAATAACCAATTTTTATTAATTTAGAATACATTTATTTTTATAAATAAATTATATTTTTCTGGAAACTATTTTTAAATGCATAATATCTATACATTTTAATTTTTTGAAATTACCCCAATTATGGTGATATTTAAAAGAAAATCAGAGATTATATATAACTACCCTTACTTTACATACATTATTATTACTTCAAAATTGATGCACACTTGTTACAACATATAACAAAACCATGGTAGGACCGTATAGCTATAGTGTCTTTAAAAACTGGGAAACATATACAACTAGTTCATAAAGCATCTACATTGTCTCCCATTTATTTCATCATATCTAGAATCCATTTTTGGAATATCCTAGTTAATACCCTTATTCCTGACCTGGGGAAAATAAAACATACAAACGGGTGAGCTCAAATGCTCAGTAAGGGTAAACAAAAGAAATATCAATCACATCATAATCATAAGAACATAAAATTTTGGAAATATTAACCTGCAAAAGAGATCATAATTTCATAATAAGGGATGAATCATAATAGTGAAATATAATCCCAATAATCATAGAATAAAACATGAAACTTTTTTGTATACACACCTAATCATAGGGAATCATTTCTGAGTAGTCAAGAATCATTTCCAAGAGAATCATAGTGGACAAAGTCCATTTCTGAACCAAGTTCACTCCTCGTATATGTCCTGTATCACTGAACCGGATTAACCTGTCATTCCAGCCATGTCTATCTCATGAGATATAAATATTTACCAAATGCATTGGAGGGAGATTTAGGTCCCACCCATCTCATAATGTTACCATTATTATGTGTGCCACAAGATCATAAATCATACAGCATAGCATAACCCATGTTATAAAAATGGGATTCTTCAACGTCATGCCATCATAACATAATCCATATAAGATAAACAGACATCATAAAAATAATTCCATCATAACATAAAAAAATAAATGTAGAAATAGGGATATAAATAGAACCCCATATTATATTATATGGAAAATAATATTGATAAAACACTTGAACACCATTCTTGAGGAAAATATCCTTTCTACATCAAAAACATTGTTCCTTTATTAAAATGTCATAATATTTTAAACTAAAAGAAGTTGATTAAAAATAAATTTGAAAACTTGTAATGGTAGATTAATGGAAATAATGTTCTAAAAGACCATTCAGGTCGTATAAGTTAAGAAAAAACAATCTTCTCGTACATTGGCCGGAAAAGTCAAAAAGTTCCTCGTACTAAAAACGACAAAAGATTCCTTTCATATCTTTTTCTAAAAACTCACCAACAAGTAATATTGGATTTAAAAAATTGTAAAATGATAGAAATAATATTACATATTGAGGAAACATGGATGCAGATGATAAATACATCCCATTTAATACCAAAGTATAAACAATCTCGGATAAAAATGAGATTGTGATATTTTCCCTTACCTTAGGTCTGATATGCTTTGTAGGTGTCCGAACCTCCTGTATAATGATTTAAATAATGTTATAGACTTCTTCCAAACTCGTACTCATTGTTATTATATCATATATGGTCATATTATTATCTTCGTATTAGTAATATTTCATTGCTACTTGTTATTTGGGTGTTTGTTGCTTTTGGTTCTTATGCGTGTTTTGTCGAATAAATTCATATTATTCTTTTTTAGGTTATAGATAACCCATTTCCAGAATGGTATTAGTGTAATATATATCATATTTATTCATTCAATTCATTTATATAATCATTATTCATTTAATATCATGTAGAACAAGTCGCATCACATCGTGGAGACAGTAGGCCATTCGAACGCACAAGCGATAATATCGTTCCCATGATCGTGGAATTGTATTGAAGTGTATCTATACTATTTCAGAATCAATACCACATTACATTAATCATATATAGTTATTATTTACACCATTATACCCATCCATGTAAGGTGGTGGTGGAAAAACAGATTACACCACGGCATGGAGACGGTATTCCTTACGTACACACGCGCAGTGATTTCATTTTCCATAGGATGGTTAGAAAGTGAAATAGGGTTGTTTTATATTTATAATAACATATCATTATATTATTGATACTTATTTTATTACTTCATAATGAAACAACTAAATAATAAGTATTAAAAGGAGAAATAAAGTTGAAAGAATCGGTAACGGATATTACCTCTTCCTTGAAGCACGTCTTCTTAACCTCCTCTTAGGGAACAAAGATAGTCATTGAATAATACCAAGACCTCTAGGATGTTTCTATAGAAGTTAATAAGTGAAATTGGAAGGGTTTGGCCTAGCTTGAAGCCTCAATGTGGTGTGAGGAGGAGAGGGAGGAGGTGCTCTTTTATAAGGGAGGAGAGGGGCACCATAGGAAAAACTTAAAATCTTATTTTATTAAAAAGTCATCTTCGATTATTAATAGCTATAAAGGGATTTCTTTAAAACCTAATGTGGGGATGGGTCGAAATACTCTCAAAAAATATATTTTAGAGAAGTTTAGGTTACAATTTTAACCTTATCATATAGATTTAACTCTAAGTGAAATAATTTAACTTTTACCGTCTGTTCTTGTTTTCTAACACTATATGTTTAATAAACATACTATAACAAGTCAAACGAACCCCAAGTGGTTAAGTATTAAAATAAATAACCCATTCTAAGTCATTTGGACGAACCTTATATTTTTAGGAATAAAATAACAATTAATAATATAATATTTGTTTAAAAAACTATTTTATGCCAATTTTAATACAATTTGGTAATTGATTTTTGTGAAAATCATAACACCATGATTAGTTCATAAAAAGTTAATTAAATCATTAATAATAAGTCATATTAACCTATATAATTATGTTAATTCATAAAAAATCTCAAATTACATTTATTTGGGTATTTATAACATGAATTATGTTTATATTTCATTAATAAGTTAATTACTGCATCATAATTGTGTCATAAATAAATTAATTTATTTAATTTCTAAAAATTATAAATAATATTCCATTATGTAGGTAATTGTTTTATATTTATAATTAATTTTTATAGTCAATTTTATCATATTTATAACCTTATATTAAACATGTTTTAGTTATTAAACATTGATTTTAACTATTTTAACTCTTCTTTAAAAAAATAATATTAAATGTCCTAATATAATTCAAGTGGACCTAAATAGTCATTTATTATTCCTAAGGTTGTTTTTAGTAGAATTACCTTTATCCAATAGAATTAGGACATGTGGTAGGGTAATATTAATATCATTTTTACCCTTAATTACCCTATTTACTTCTAACCGTAGTAAATAAAAGTAAAAGGTTACTATTCACCAAAAATTATTTTCATCTCATTGAACAACATTTTACATACTAACAACAACCGTGTCTTTCGGATTTTTGAAATTCACCTCACAGAAGTAGTAAAATCCCGTTTTATGGAAATTTTCAAACTCTCCTAGGAGGTGGGAAAAAGACGGTGAAAAGTTCAATAAAATTTTTATATATATAAAATTATTATAAAATGACTCCAATGAATTACATTGAACATATATAGGAATTATTTATATATTTATACCTAAAATAAATTTAAATAAAACAAATAATTATTTAAATAAAATGTCGGTTCTTAAATAGTAACCCAGTTTTTTCACTATTCATCAAAAATTGAAAGTTTTCAGAAAAATACCAAAAATTCACCATATGCTAATTTCGATATTCCTAATCCAAAAATGATGTCCATTTGGAAATAAAAAATTTATAAAATTTCAAAAAGTGGGTATTACTATTCATAACGGCTTGTTTTAATAATATTTTAATAGCATATCATTGTTTAGCGAAACTCGGTATTGTGTACAACGCAAGCAATCGAGGAAGGTCGCGATTGCGTGTAAAGAAAGACAAGCTAGTGTTGTGTGTAGTGAAAGATTCCTTTTATGATGTATATAACATAAAAACAAATTATTTTCCCATAAAATTATTGGGTGTTACATTCTACCCCCCTTAAAATGAATTTCACCCTCGAAATTCATCACTTTGTAACCAACAGTTGAGGATACCTCTGCATCATCATATTCTAAAGCACCCATGTAGCTTTTTCTAATTTGTGGTTCTTCACTAAAACATTCACCAACCTAGTGGTCTTGTCATGTAGGACTTTTTCGCTACGATCCAGAATCTCTATCACCTGTTTTTCATTAGAAAGATCTTGCTCCAGCGTTACAACTTCTTAGCTGAGTACATGTGAAGGATCGGGTATATACTTTATTAGGAGAGATAAATGGAACACATCATGAACATGAGAGATATTCGATGGAAGTTCCAATCAGTAAGCTAACTTCCCAACACGATCCAGTATTTCAAAAGGACCAATATACCTAGGGATCAACTTCCCTCATTTCCAAATCTCAGTACTCTCTTTCAAGGAGATATTCGTAAGAACACTTTATCACCCATTTCAAACTCTAGGTCTTTTCATTGGTTATCGTGATAACTTTTTTTCCACTTTGAGATGCTCTAATGTGTTGTTGAATAGATCTTACCTTTTCTGCCATCTCATCAACAAGATTAGGTTCTAATAGCTTTCTTTCAACAACTTCATCCCAACAAGTTGGAGTCCTGCATTTCTTTCCACAGAGAGCTTCATAAGGAGCCATATGAATACTAGAGTGAAAGCTATTATTATAATAAAATTCCACCATAGGTAGGTGTTAATCCCAAACACCATTGAAATCCATAGAGAAATATCTTAACATATCTTCTAGAGTTTGAATTTTCCTCTCAGACTGACCGTCTGTCAGAGGATGATAAGCAGTGCTGAAACTCAACTATGTATCCAGAGTATGCTGAAGACTTCACCAAAAATTTTAGATAAACCTCGAATCCCGATCAGATATAATGGAAAGTGGTACTCCATACAATCTTACCATTTCCTTTACATATATCATGGCAAGCTGATGAAGAGATAAATCCTCTCTAATATCAATAAAGAGTGTTGACTTTGTAAGACGATCAACTATGACCCAGATAGCATTTTAGGAAGTCCGGTGAAAAATTCCATAGTGATGTTTTCCCATTTTCATTCTGGTATGGGTAATAGTTGTAACATCGCCTAAGACATCTGTCTCTCAACATTAACATGCCGACAAACCAAGCATTGAGAGACATTCAGCAACAACACTTTTCATGCCATCCCACCAGATGTACTCTTTCAGGTACTGATACATCTTCGTGCTACTAGGATGAATAGAGAGTGAAGGACTATGAGCCTCATCAAGAAGCTCCTTCTTTAATTCTGGGATGGGAGGAACACAAACCCGATTCCTGAACCTTATTATCTCATCACAATCAAGGTTTCATTCAGGAACATTTCTCACCTTCTTTTTTAACTCTACATCTTCTTTTTGTGCCTCTTTAATCATCACATGCATAGATGGTTGAACATTCATCTGAGAAAGATAAGATTTTTCCCCTTCCATTATAATTCCAAGATCCAACATTTGTAAATCTATAAATATTGGATCTTTTGTGATCCTCATCATGAATATGCTAGCATGGTCTTGTCGAAATAATGCATCTGCCACCTTGTTTACCTTCCCAGGGTGATAATCAATTGAGAATTCATAATCCTTAATCAGCTCCAACCATCTTCTTTAGCGCATATTCATCTCCTTTTGTGTGAAAATATACATTAAAATTTTTTTATCAGTATAAATATCACACCTTTCACCATAAACATAATTCTTGCATATTTTTAATGCAATGATTACCGAAGCTAACACCAAATCATGAGTTGGGTAATTTTGCTCATGGATTTTCAACTGTCGTGATGCATAAGCTATAAACATATCATTTTTCATGAGAACACACCCCAATACCTTCTTGGATGCATCACTGTAGATCACAAATCTTTCTCCACTACAAGGCAGTGTGAGCACGGGTGCACTGGATAACCTTCTTTTTAACTCCTTAAAATTCTCTTTACACTCCTCCATCCAAATGAAATTAACTCCTTTTCGTGTCAACATGGTTAGTGGATTAGATAATCATGAAAAATCATTCAAAAAACGTTGATAATATCCATCCTAACCAAGAAAACTTCGGATCTTAGTTACTGTTGTTGGTATCAACCATCTTTTGATATTCTCTATTTTTTCAGGATCCACAGATATCCCCTCTTTTGAGATTATGTTACCCAAAAATGAAACTTTTTGAAGAAAAAATTCACACTTGGTAAATTTGTCATAAAGCTTCTTCTTTCTCAGGGTCTTAAATACAATTCTCATGTGATCTGTATGTTCTTCCTTACTCTTGGAATAAACAAGAATATCGTCAATAAAGACTACCACAAACTGATCAAGATAGTCTCTAAAGACTCTATTCATTAGATCCATGAAGACAGCAGGGGAATTAGTAAGACCAAATGGATTCACTATAAATTCATAGTGTCCATAGCTTGTATGGAATGTCGTATTTGGTATATCCTCCCTTTTGATACTTAATTGATGATACCCTGAATGAAGATCAGTCTTGGAAAAGAATTGAGCTATGCGTAGTTGGTCAAATAAGTCATCAATGCGTGGGAGAGGATATATGTTCTTGATAGTGATCTTGATAAGTTCTCGATAATCAATGCAGAGTCTCATTGATCCATCTTTCTTCTTAACAAACCGAATAGGTGCTCCCCAAGGTGACACACTAGGGCGTATGAATCCCTTATCAAGATTATCTTGGAGTTTCTTCTTCAATTCATGCAACTCAATTCGGGTCATTCTATAAGGTGTCTTTGAAATAGGTAAAGCACCCTGTATGAGTTATATTGAAAACTCTACTTCAAGATTTGGTGGAAGACCAGGCAATTCCTCCGGAAAAAATCATCAAACTCTCATACAATGGGCATATTAGAGAGTTTCTGTCCAACCATTTGATATAAATAACCTTCATTTAGTGGAATCGAGACCCATAAAACGGAAGAAATTTTCGCTGGAATGTTATTTTAATCCTTGCATCGATAGACAATCATAGATTGATCTGGAATATGAAATGTGACTTCCCTTCTTTGGAAATTGATATGAGCTCCATATAAAGAAATCCAATCCTTGCCAAGAATCACATCAAATTCTACTATAGGAAGGATCACAAGATTTGCATAAAGCACCTTCCCAAAAACTTCAATCAAAGAAGAATTATAAACATTTGATGCGAACGTTGTGCCATTAGGGGTTGTCACAGCTAACTCAACATCTAGTTGTTGAGGTAATATAGAGATACCTTTAGAAAATTTTTCAGAAATAAAAGAGTGGGTGGATCAAGAATCAAATAAAACATTTTCTAGTTCAGAGTGGATGGTATGTGTACCTTTCAACACATCGTTATCATACTCCACATCGATGATAGAAATTTCATGTGACTTTCCTTTGTATTTAGCCTTAAGATTTTTTTGACGTCGATCATCATCAACAACCCTTGGATTAGGGCATTGATTAGAATGATTCCCCATTTCCTTGCACTTGTAACATTGAAGTGTAGGAGGTGCACTCTGTGTAGCCTTTTCTTTTTTCGCATCACTAGAAATATTCTTCCCATCATTGCTGCATTCAAATGCCCGATGACCTTCTTTTCCACATTTGGAACATTTACTTGTCCCTTTAAGACAACTCCCTCCATGATTTTTTCCACACTTTGAGCATAAGGGAAACCTCGTATTCTTTTTAGTGTGATCTTTATATTTCCCTTTGAATTCCATTTTATTCTTCTTATCAAACGCCTATGACTGATGGGTTACTCCAATCTCCAAATCAACCTTGAAAGCACATCTAACTATTTCCTTAAAAATATTGAAGTCCCTTATGGCTAATTCCTTTCGAAAACTTGGTTTTAAGACACTAAATAATCGATCGATCTTACTCTCGGGTTGGATAATAATTCCGGAAGCGTACCTTGCAAGTCTTGTAAAATTTTCTTCGTAGGTACCAACAAATTCATTATCCTCTTGATTTAGTCCAAGAAACTCTTTCTTCGTCTTTGTTTGAAGAATGCGAGGGAAGTACTTACTGAAAAATAAGTTCTTGAACTCATCCCATTATAACGACTAAATTTTATCTCTTGGCCTCATATTATTTATAAGATTCCACCATTGATCATCTTCACCTTCCAAACAATATACTGCTAAGATGTCATTATCATGTTCAGAACATTGAAGAACTAAAAATATCTTTTCAGTGGTACTGATCCATTTTTCACCCAATAATGGATCATTAGACCCACTGAATGAAGGTAGACACTACCTAATGAAGGATTCAATAGAATATTTCTCCTTATTTTGCTCGTTTGGAAGTCATGTATGATTCATAGCTTGAGAAAGTTGTGTGATCATGGCTACAATATTTTACATTTCAGCTCACATAACATTTGGTTGCTCAGGGGGACAATCATTGCATTTCCTGTCGCATTCTGCATTAACACGGTTCTTTCATGTTTTAAACATTTACTAAATCCAAGAACAATAGTGTGAACAACACTAATTATAATAGGGAAACCACATAATCAAGAATAAAATTTCACACATAAGGACTTATCATAGGTTGTTCATTTCCATTTCCAAAACACTAAGATTGTGTTCTATGCTTAGACTTATCCTTAGTGTTCTTTCTAAGGCATTAAAATCCTAGTTTCCAAAGGTTGACTATACCTTTCATCTGATACCAACTATAACGACCCATACATTACATAAATTTTTATTACATCAAAATTTAATCACACTTATTACAGCATATAACAAAACCATGGTAGGACCGTATAGGTATAGTGTCTTTTGAAACTGGGAAACATAAACAACTGTTTCATAAAGCATCTACATTGTATATCATTTATTTCATCATATCTAGAATCCCTTTTTGGAATATCCTACTTAATACCATTCTTCCTGACCTGGGGAAAAGTAAACATACAAAAGGGTGAGCTCAAATGCTCAGTAAGGGTAAAGAAAAGAAATATCAATCACATCATATTCATAATAACATATCATTTTAGAAATCATAACCTACAAAAGAGATCATAATTTCATAAAATGGGATAGATCATAGTAGTAAAATGTAATCCCAATAATAATAACTTAAAACATGAATCTTTGGGGCATATACACATAATAATAGGGAATAATTTCTTAGTAGTCAAGACTCATTTCCATGACTATCATAGTGGACAAAGTCCATTTCTGAACCGAGTTCACTCCTCATTTTAGTCTTGTATCACTGAACCGGATTAACATGCCGTTCCAGCCATGTCTATCTCATGAGATATAAATCTTTACCCAATTAATTAGACGCAGATATAGGCCCCACCCATCTCATAATGATACAATTCTTATGTGTGCCACAAGATCAGAAATCATACATTATAGCATAACCCATGTAATAAAAATGGGATTTTAAACGTCATGCCATCATAACATAATCCATATAAGATAAAATGAAATTTTAAAAATAATTCCATCATAACATAAACAAATTAATGTAAAAATAGGTATAGAAACAGAACCCCATATTATCCTAGATGGAAAATATTTTTGATAAAACACTTGAAAACCATTCTTGATGAAAATATCCTTTCTACTTCAAACACATTTTTCCTTTCTTAAAATGTCATACAATTTTAAACTAAAAGAAGTTGATTAAAAATAAACTTTATAACTTGTAAAGGAAGATTAATGGAAATAATGTTCTAAAAGTCCATTCAGGCCATATAAGTTAAAAAAACATTCTTCTCGTACTTTGGCCAGAAAAGTCAAAAAGTACCTCGTACTAAAAACGAAAAAAGATTCCGTTCATATATTTAAATAAAAACTCACCAAAAAGTAATATTGGATTTAAACAATTGTAGTAGGATAGAAATACTATAACATATTGAGGAAACATGGATGTGGATGATAAATACACCCCAGTAAATACTAAAGTAAAAACAATCTCAGATAAAAATGAGATTGTGATATTTCCCTTACCTTATGTCTGATATGCTTTGTACGTAACCAAACCTCCTGTATAATGATTTAAATAATGTTATTGGCTTATTACAGAATCTTAATCATAGTTATGATGTCATATATTATCATATTCTTTTCTTCGAATTAGTAATATTTCATTGCTACTTGTTATTCGGGTGTTTATTACTTTTTGTTCTTATGCATGTTTTGTCGAATAAATTATTATTATTCATTTTAGGTTATAGATAACTCATTTACAGAATGGTATTATTGTTATATATATCATATTTATTCATTTAATTCATTTATATAATCATTATGCATTGAAGATCATGTAGAATGATTCACATCACATCGTTGAGACGGTAGGCCGTACGTACGCACGAGCGATGATATCGTTCCCATGATCATGGAATTGTATTGAAGTGTATGTATACTATTTAAAAATCAATATCATTTTAAAATAATCATATATTGTTATTATTTACACCATTATACCCATCAAAGTAAGGTGGTGGTGGAAAAAAAGATTACACCACGGCGTGGAGATGGTTTTTCGTACGTACGCACGTGCGGTGATTTCATTTTCTGCGGGATGGATAAAAGGTGAAATAGGTTTGTTTCATATTTATAATGACATATAAGTATATTAGTGATACTTATTTTATTACTTCATAATGAAACAACTAATGAAGATTATGTAGAAGAAGAAATAATGTTGAAATAATCGGTAACAGATATTACCTTTTCTTTGAAGCACCTCTTCTTAACCTCCTCTTAGGGTAGTAATGATGGTCTTTGAAGAAGACCAGTACCCATAGGATGTTTCTAGGGAAGTGGAGAAGACAAATTGGCAGGGGTTGGCCGAGATAGAAGGCACAAAGTTGTGTGAGGAGGATAGGGAAGAGGTGCCCTTTTATGAGGGAGGATAGGGGAAACTTAGGAAATACTTAAAATATTATTTTATTATAATGTCATATTCGGTTTTTAATATCTAAAAATAGATTCATTTCGAAGATAAGGTGGTTATGGGTCAAATTACTCTCAACCAATAGATTTTAGACAATTTTAGGTTACTATTTTAACATTATCATTTAGATTTAACTCTAAGTTAAATAATTTAACTTTTACCGTGTCTTCTTGTTTTCTTACACTATATGGTTAATAAACTTTAAATAACAAGCCAAACGAACCCCAAGTGGTTCATTAATAATATATATAACCTTATCTAAGTCATTTGGCCTAACCAACGATTTTGAGAAATAAAATAACATTAAATAATATAATATTTGTTTAAAAACTATTATATGTCAATTTTGACACTATTTGGTAATTGATTTTTGTGAAAATTATAACAGCATGATTAGTTAGAAAACATTTAAATAAATCAATACTAATATGTCATATTAACTTATAAAATGAGTGTAATTCATAAATAGTCTCAAATTACATTTATTTGGGTATTTATAACATCAATTATTTTAATATTTCATTAATAATGTAATTACTGTATCATCATTGTGTCATAAGTAAATTAACTTATATAATATCTAAAAATTATAAATAATATACCATTATGTAGGAAATATTTTTTTCTTTATAATTAATATTTATAGTGGAATTTATCTTATTTATAACCCTATATTAAAAATGTTTTAGTTATTAAACTTTGATTTTAACTATTTTAACTCTTCTTTAAATAACATAATATTAAATGTCCTAATCTAATCCAAGTAGACCTAAATGGTAATTTTTTATTCCTATGGTTGTTTTTGGTCGAATTAAACTTATCCAATATAATTATAAAATGTTTTAGGGTAATAATAATATCATTTTACCCTTAATTACCCTATTTACTTTTAACTGTGGTAAATAAATTTAAAAAGTTAATATTCAGCAAAAATTATTTTCAACTCATTGAACCACATTTTACTTACTTACATCAACCGTGTCTCTCGGATTTTAGAAATTCCACTTAACGAAGCGGTAAAATTTAGTTTTATGGGAATTTTCAAACTCTCCTAGGAGGTGGGTAAAAGATGGTGAAAAGTTCAATAAAAGTTTTATATATCTAAAATTATTATAAAATTACTCTAATAAATTACATTGAACTTATATAGGTATTATTTATCTACTTTGACTTAAAATATATTTAATTTAAAAAATAATTATTTAAATAAAATGTCACTTTTTATATAATGACCCAGTGGTTTCACTATTCATCAAAAATTGAATGTTTTCAGAAAAATATGAAAAATTCACCCTAGGCTAATTTCGATATTCTGAATCCATAAATGAAGTCCATTTTGAAATATACAATTTATAAAATTACAAATAGTGGGTATTAATATTCATAATGGCTAGTTTTAATAATATTTTAATATAATATCGTTGTTTAGTGAAACTCGGTATTGCGTACAATGCAAGCTATCGTGGAGGGTCACGATTGAGTATAAAGAAAGCCGAGCTAGTTTTGTGTGTAGTGAAAGATTCTTTTGATGATGTATATAACATAAAAAAATATTTCTCATAAACATCTCGGGTGTTACATTAAATGTATATTTATATGGATTTAAATTTATATAATTATGATTTATTATCATATTTTCAATATATTATAATCTATTTCATGAAAAATTCTTTCCCCAAAATATTATATTTAACATATTTTGCGTGTTTAATTTTAAATTAAATCATGAAAAATATATGAATTAAATTTAATTAAATGGATTATATATTTTAAATCCTAATAATTATTAATATATAATATGTTCTACTAGTTTTTTTATTATAATTAATATTAAAAACATAAAAAATACATTACCTTTTGTAATTATAAATCTGGTTAATATGGAGTTAAAATGTAGATGTAATGGGATTAAATTGTTTGAAAAATATTTATTTTTTAATATTATAGTTTTTTAAGGAAAATTTCCACAATATATTAAAATCTATAACAATTTTTGATGCACATATTGTAATTTCACACTATCTAGAACGCTCCCATGTAGCGAAAATGTATTGGTTTTGAGACATCAAGTCGGCCTTCCCGTTTTATAATTATAAGGACACAACCTTATAACATTACATAATCTTGAATTTAGTCAAGAAAACAATTCCTTATTACATTGAGGATCATTTAATGTTATGATTTATAGTGAATTTTGACAATACATTCATAACATTACAAATTATTACAGAGTGGATACCATAAAAATAGTACTCATTCCTTTCAAAATTTAAAACATTCTCAATAAAATAGGATTTCATTGATAGATCTTTAAACATTTATCATGGGTTAATTCACTTTCTTACACAACCTTATAACATTGGAAAATAATTTAAAATCATGGGATGAGAAAAAAATCTTAGTAAGGGATGAAAAAGAAGGAAAGATCACATTAGTCCCTGAATACTCGTAACATATGAAATTACTTTCAAAAGACATGATTGGCACCCATATATACGTAATTTTGAAAACATGATATTTACACAATAAATAAGAACATAATTAGAACCATAAAGGAATCTTTGGGTGTTACTTTTATAATCTTGCAACCATATTGGCTACCATATAATTTGTAACCCTCACGACCACCTTACTATTTCTGTAACCATCGTAGTTAAGCATTGAGTAACCATACGGCCGACATCCAATTTACACATACCCAATGCACTATATGGAGGTATAAGTCCCAAAATCCATCATAAAAATATCCTATGATCAAAAACATAATCATAAAACATTGATAATAGAATAAAAACATTGCTTTTCAATTCTGTGAAACAATGTTTTAAGAGGATTTTGAAAGAAAAATATCTTATAAATATCATATAATTGATGTGTGACTTGAATGTTTGGATTTAATATGTATATAAACAGTATATATTCTTAATTCAACGTAATATAAGAAAAAGCCAATACAAAATCAATTATAATACCACATAAATAATGAAGAACAAGGGTAACCCAAAGAATGGAATTCAGGTTAAGAATTCCCTTACCTAAGGATTTTATTACTTCAAACTTCTTTAAACATCATGTATAATGGTTAAAATAGTGTTATTAGTATTTTATAGAAACATTTTCATGTTTATAATATATTATATGATCACTTCATAACCCTATTTCATCCCTTAATTGTTAGTATTTTGTTTCTTACCCTGTTTTTGGTGAGTTCATTACAAGATTTCCATGATTGGTTAATGGTTGATGTTCTTGTCGATTGGAAGTGAAATTATAGGATTGGAATGGAAAGGAATTTACATATTTCAAGTAATATAATTTATTCCATTTATCACTTTGATGTTATATATGAGGATGATTCATATGTTAAAACATTAATGATGTTCGTTTAGATCATTTTAATGGTTCTTGGATAATAACGACCTCATATTGTTTTATAAATTCAATACATGTGTAAAAAGGAATTAAAGAACTGTGGATAACACATAATACATATATTATAATATTTTTCAACCATAGAAACGGTTTCATGACCATAATTTAATGGATTAATGGAAATTGAAATCACATCGTCCACAATGTCGGTAATTCGACACATCACGGACAATGTTTTTAATTCCTTGAACAGGTGGGGGAAGGGACGAAGATTAGTGATGAATTTCTAATTTCCATGAGAACATACAGAATATTAAAGATTTTGTATCTTTATGTCCTCTTGTTTAATAGGAGGTTAAGGAATAAGAAGAAAAAAATCGAATCTTGAAATAAAAGAAAACTTCACAAATTTCGCACGGAAATTAAGCAGCCTAACAGTGTCTTTTAAAATTTCATAAAAATAGTTTAATGAGATAACATGGATATCACATTAATCATACATAATATGGACAGTAAGTGGGGATATTTAATGATATATCCAAACATAAGACAAAGGGAATCGAATAGAATAACCTAAAATGATTGAAAAGAAAGTAAATAAAAGAGGATGTTTACCTCTTGATCTCTTATTCTTGAGATCCTTCTAAAGGGATTTGGTTTTGGAATTTTGGTGATACCAGTAGCTCTAGGACATGGGGAAGATCCTTGATAATATTATTGGTCTGAACTTAGGCATGGATCAAGGCCTGAGAGGTTTGGGAAAATGAGTGGAGTGAGGGTGGTATTTATAGTGGAGGAGAGGGGTATTTTTCATTATTTGAGTCGTTATTATAATATTTTTACCAAGATTATGATTAGTGTTGGTTCATGTTACCTCAAATAGTAATAATGCTATGTGAGTTATAAAAAATGGCCTTTCATCACTTAAGATGTCATAAATAGTGAATTTTACTGATAATTTGATTTTATAGTATTTTAGCGTATTTCACTATTCATCAAAAATTAAAGAATTGCAGAAAAATACCAAAACATTACCCTAACCATTTTTTTTGCTTATAATTTAAAAATTAATTCCATTTTGTGAAAGTAATTTTCTATATTTTATTAAATTAATTTTTAAGTGAAAGCATAATTAATTTAAAAATTAACAATTCTAATTCTATAAGAACATCTATATCACAATGAAAAATTAACCATGATTTTATTATCTAAAATCCTTAAGAAAATAAAATAGTAATAAAATTTACTATTCATTGGAGTCATATTACTATTCATATTACTATTCATATGAGTATTGTATTATTCTCCAAGAAACCATGATGGTTTGAATAGACTCCAAATAACATACTGAACACAATTTTAGATGAAGGTTTCTTGAAATTTAAAACATTGAAGTGGAAATTTTTTCTTTTAATGGATAGTTATAAATATCTACGTAAAAAAAGTTTCATTCATTTCAATGTATTTTTAGAAAACTTGGATGTTACAATATCACCACCTTTCAGAAATTGCGTCCTCACAATTTTATTTATTTATTAAACATGTGAGGGTACCTTGATCATGGTGTCCACCTGGTCTCATTATCATCTTGTTCACATAAATAGTAGGTCCATGAATTGCATCAATTATTTTGAGATCCTTCAAAATAATTTCCTTCTTTTAACCAAATACCCCTTTTTTAACATGGGTCATATGGGTGTTCATAGAAAAATAGTTTTGGTAAATAATCAGGTATGACAAATAATTTCAAAACATTTGATAAAACATGATTTTTATAAAAAAGGCAGACTGAATTTTGGTTGAAAAATTCATAAAATGGTCCTTTCAAAATACCATAATTATTTGCATAAAGTGTGTATTGTAAAAGAAAATATAAATAAGTTACTCAAGGGTCTCCTTCATCCCCACCACATTCAAAATCATAATATTCTCCAAAATCTCTTGATAAGGAAAAAAATTAAAAATTACTTGATAATATTAACATTAATTGAAAATATGAGAATATTGAAAAAATAGTATTTGATTAAATACAACTCATGATCTATGATGGTATCAAGGTATAGTGGAGGTTTTCGATATCTCAAAAAATTTCTTGCAAGTGAGTCGTACGTTAGAAAATGTTTCAATGTCATCTAGACATGAATTTGCAATAATTATTACAAGAAAGTCATCAGAAATAGACAGGAATGTCATTTGAGATCCCCCTCCTTCTATTTCTAACTAAATTTTCTAAATCTAAAAAGTTATTAAACAAGGATTTAACTTAAAGAATATACATACAGACTAACCATATGTTTAATGAAAAATCCAAATCCCTAAATTTGTCTAAACCTTTCCTCTAATAGCAACTATAAGGACCCATTTTATTACATTACACAATATTGAATTTAGTCATGAATACAATTCCTTCTTACATTAAAAATCTTATCATTTTTAGAGCTTCATAGAATTAGGAAAATACATTCATAACATTAGACATTATTATAGAGTGGATACCATAAAAACAACTAATTCTTTCCAAAATTTAAATCATTCTAAATATAACATGATTACGTTGATATATCTTCAAACATTTATCTTGGATTACTTAACATTATATCACATCCTTAAAACCTATGAAAATAATTTAAAAACATTGGATGAGACCCAAAGTTCAGTAAGGGATGAAAGAGAAGGAAAGAGCACATTAGTCCATAAATACTCATATTGTATGAAATCACTTTCAAAAGACATGCTTCTCACCCATATATACATACATTGTAAAACATGAGATTTACACAATACATAAGAACATATTTATAATAGTAAATGCATCTTGGGGAATTAATTACATAATCTTGTAACCATCTTGGCTACCTTATAATTTGTAACTCTCACAGCTACATTACTATTTGTGTGACCATCACAATTACACATGGAGTAACCATACAGCCAACCTCCAACATACACATACCCAATGAGTTAGATAGAGATATAGGTACCACCATTAATCATAAACAATGAACAATAACCATAATATAATCATAAAACATTAATAATTTCAAACAAACATTGCTTTTGAATTCTGTGAAACATTATTTCAAAAAAGAATTTTAAAAGAAAAGTATCTTATAAATATCATATAATTGAAGTGAGGCTTAATAGAGTGGTTGTAATATGTATATACACACCAATTAGACATAATTAAACCTAATAAAAGAAAAACCCCACACAAAATCAATTTTAATACCACATATATAATGAAGATGAAGGTCAACCCAAAGAATGGAAATTGGGTTAAGAATTCCCTTACCTCAGGCTTTTCTTACTTCAAACGTGTTTAAAATTCATGTATAATTGGTAAAAGAGTGTTATTAGTATTTTGAATAAACATTTTCATGTTTATAATATCTTATATGATCATTTAATTTCCTTATTTCATCCCTTAATTGTTAGTATTTTGTTCCTTGCACTGTTTTGTGTGAGTTCCTTACATGATTTCCAAGATTGGTTCATGATGGATGTTCTTGTCGATTGGAAGTGAAATTATAGAATTGGAATGGTAAGGTATTTACATATTTCCAGTAACATTATTTATACTAATTATCATTTTGATGTTTTATATGAGGATTATTCATAATTTAAAACATTAATGATGTTCGTTTAGATCATTTTAGTGGTTCTTTGATAATAACGACCTCATTTTTTTAATAAATTAAAACCATGTGTACAAAAGAATTACATAACTATGGGTGAGATGTAATACATATATTATAACCTAGTTAAACCATAGGAATGGTTTCATGATTAGACTTGAAATAATTAATGGAAATTTAAATCACATCATCCACGATGTCAGTAATTCAACACATCACAGACAATGTCTTTAATTCCTTGAACTGGTGGGGGAAGAGAAGAAGATTGATGATGAATTTAACATGAACATGAGAGAATACACAATATAAAATATTCTGGATATTTCACTCTTATTGTCTTCGAGGAGTTGAGGAAACAATAATAAAATAACGGACTTTTGAAATAAATGAAAACATCATAAATTTCTCACGATAATTTGGCAGCCTAACAACGTCTCTTAAAATTTCATAAAAATAGTTCGATGAGAGAAATGTGATATCTCATCACTCTTACATAACATGGAAAGTGAGGGGAGATGTGTGAATAAAATATCCCAACATAATCCAAAGGGAAACAATGATAATAGAATAAAATGATAGAAAAGAATGAAAATAAAAGAGGATACTTACCTCTTGACATCTTCTCCTTGAGATTTTTCTTAAGGGCTTTGGTTTTGGTCTTTTGGTGAGACCAAAAGCTCTAGGACGTGGGTAAGATCCTTAAGAGGAGAATTGGGATGAACGTAGTCATGTCTCAAGTCTTGAAAGGAATGGGAAAAATATGGGAGTGAGGGTGGTATTTATAGTGCAGGAGAAAGGGTATTTTTCATTATTTTAATCATTATTAACAACTTTTTGCCCAAGATTTTGAATAGACTTATTTCATGTGACCTAAAATAGTAATAATGGCATGAGAGTTAGAACTGAGTGTCCTTCCATCACTTATGATGTCAAAAATATTGAAAATTATGGATAATTTTATTATACGGTATTTTATCATATTATACTATTCATCGAAAATTAAAGAATTTCATAAAAATCCCAAAACTTTACACTAAATGTTTATTGATGTGTAAAATTAAAAAATGAAGTCAATTTTCTGAAAATAATTTTCTAAATATTATAAGTTTAATTATGAAATAAATAATTATTAATTCAAAAATAAACAATTCTAATTATATAACTACTACTATATAACAATGAAAAATTAAACAATATATTTTTAGCTTAATGCCTCAAGAAAATAAAATAATAATAATATTTACTATTCTTTATGTTCATATTACTATTCAAAGTATTATTCATAAGGGTATGATACTATTCACTAAAAAACAAGTTGGTTCTAATAGACTTCAAATAACATACTGAATAGAATTGTAGATGAAAGATTCTTGAAATTCAAAACATAGAAGTGGAAAAATTATGTTTTAAAGGATAGTTATACACATATACATAAAACAAAGTTTCACTCATTTCAATTTTTTAAAAAACGGGGATCTTACACTAGTGGTTTTTGACTAATAGTGGGGGTGTGATATTTTTTAGGGGTAGATTATTCCCTCTCAGTATATTGTATAATAGAAGAATTACTAAACCATATAATCAATATAAATAAATTTATATAAAAATAATAACCTAGTAATAAGAGGATACTTAAATATCCAATAATTAATAAAAACCAAAGTATTGATGTGCTGGAAGAAATCGATAAACATGTGTATTAATTAATTAAATATTTGATAAAATACAAAAACAACATTATTTGGATCTATTCCAGAATATCTTTGAGCATTTCGTACAATGATGCCAACAAAAACCATAAAACCATGGTAAAATAACATGTTTTAGAGCCATGTTGGAATATCTCAGAGCATGTATTCCCACCATTCAAACCACTACTATATAACCATGCTATAGTAACAACAATATGGGTCAAATCTTTATAGAAATTAATGTAACTAGGCCAATGATCTATATAAATTAATTCATGGGACTTAGTAGAGCCCACTCTTTATAAGCATTATTGCATGGGACTGGGACGATCCTACTCAATATCGTCATTACATCATATTAGTGTATATTTTGCAGGGTCATGCATAAGATATGATCATCTTAGTATGAAACACAAGTCCTATTACATATAATAATTATCACTATGCCACATCATAATTCATAGTTTAAAATTATAAGAATTAACATTTATCATTCATATAAAACATTCAATTAAATGAAAATCGACTAACAGTCATAACCAAATGAAAAAAGACACATATTATTGATTCAATATCATGAAATCACAAATATCTCATGTCATGCTAAACATACTATAAAACATTATTTAATTAAATTATATTAAGAGTTCCCTCACCCCATGAGTAGCCAAAAGAGATGTTATAGTCTAATTGAAATAATTCATTTCATGGAATATTAATATTCAATTATTTATGATTTGGGATCACACTACAATAGAATAATATCAATATTGTATAAACATGTTAATTATTAAACCATAGGGATAATATTTATACCCCTAACATTAACTAATGACACAACAATGGTTCCAATGATTGATAAGAGAATCCAAGATCATAATAGCTCAATATCAAAACCAAAATTGTACAATTTTGAAGGATTTCACCACAATGGTTGGAGATCAATGAATGATGCAATGCTCCAATCCCATAATCCGAGAGCCGGTGCATTGTTTTATTAAATTACCATAACAGAAAAAATTAAAATCTCAAAGGATTGATTAGAATATAAGTTTTTGAATTCTATAGGTTATACAAGATTCCCAGAATACAATGGAAAAAGGAAATAAATCATGATATAAAAATAAATTAAATGAATTGAATACTGGAAATCCCCAACCAGATTTATAATTCTTATCATATTGAAAGGAAATAAATTAATGATGATCCCAAATGACCAGCAAGGGTGTGTATAATGGAATCAATAATGAATCAATAAGAATAATAATCATGGAATGGTTATTAACATAGAACACATTCTAACCTTATAACTCGATAAGGTAGTATCTATATGGCATAGTATATATCGGAAACACATGCCATCTAATCAATTAACTGAAAATGTGATGCGTCCATAGATATGTAAAAGAAAAAATATCTTGGTTATTAATAATTTCAAAATTCTAAATAATGGAAATTATTAATTATTTTAAGTCATGTTTCCCAAGAACATGATACCTTTACCACCTTGTTATGTTCTCATGACAGTTTAAACTATTCATATATGGCCAACTGATTTTTCTCCTGAGGTGAATGATTCATCGAGGGAATTTTATTAAATAGCCCCCCAGCATATAGGTATTTCATTAAATAGAAAACAAATCATATTATTCATCTCCAAATCACTCATGAAATAGCAATTTTATTTATCAACAATATTCCTTATCAAATATCAGTATTTAATGGGAGATTCATTTTTACAAATATTTACACAGTTATTAAAATAACCATACATATGAAATCCATATGTAAAAATAGTTTATGGTTTAGGTAATAATAATATTCATTACCTACTAATTTCAATATTTATGGAAATATAAAATGAAAAATTATTACAATAAATATATTGTCTTAGGAGAATGTATAATCACAAAAGAAAGTATGCTCACAAAGGTAGTTGTTTCCCCATAGAAATTTTATAAATAAACGCATTGGGTTCGTTAATTAAATGTAAAGCATTAAATAGCATAAATTATGAGTAAATAATTATATTGAATGAATAATGGGAATTATATTCCCAAAATTAACATGAATTATTGAATAGTGACAAATAAGTCTCAATTCAATGTAAATTGAGAGGAAAACCATTACCTTATGTTTCCAATCTGGGTAAATGTCTTTTATCTTCATGTATAAGGTTTTTAAACATGTTAAAAAATAATAACAGAAAAATAATAACATTTGTAATGTGATATATTTTATTCATATGATATTATATTACCGATTTATTAATAATCGTCCACTGTTTTCACTATTTCTGGTGTTAATTGTTTAGTTTTCTCATGTTTTTTATTAATTGTTATTTGTTGAACAAATTGCATAGATTATTATTTATTCAGCTAAAGAATGTAAAACATTACGTAACCATCATATATATATATATATTCATTATATATTTATTAAAAATAGCACATTATATTTGTAGTTATGAAATGTATTGCAACGGTCATGGAGATTGTAGTTCGTACGTACACATGATAACTGCTTTCATTTATTTTCTATACTAATGGAATGAAAATTAAAATATATATATATGTATAATGTAATTATATATTATTATTAATTACATTAATTTAATATATTTTTATTAAATCAATCATGTATACATTCCATGGATAGAGTGAACAAATCACATTTCTTTGAGGTGGGCGTAGTCTATATTTCCACAAATGATGTTATCGTATCCCTACAAAATGGAATTCATCTAGTTATATATTATAGAAAAATTTAAGAAGTATAAAGATACTATTAATGTAATATATTACATATAAAAACAATATTTCCATCATAATCCTCATAATGAGAGGTGGTAAAGGAAGACCAAACAACCATTGTTTGGCCTAGTGGTAGTTCACTATGTACCCAAACAGTATGTTCATTACCCATTTGATGGGATTGTGTGTATTTGTATGTGTAAATTATAATAATAGAACATATTGGTTTCTTTATGATAAATTATTTACTATTTAATAACGAAAAAATAATATTTTATGGGTGCATAAGGAAATATAATGAATGATATCATTGAAGAATGTTACCCCATTTTCAGGTAAACCCTTTTTTTTATAACTAATTACATACGTGAATTGATTTATTCCTAAGGTTATGATTATATTATTCGTGTGGGATGTGGGGATATTATTTGATATGATTTGGGGAGAGAAAAGTTTTGTGATAGGTGTGAGTTAGTGGTAGTGTTGAGGGTCTTTTAAAAGAGAGGAGTTGCATTGTTCTTGATTTTTGAATAGGGAATTACACCCATAATTTTTTCAAGTAAAGGTGATACTATAAGGAAAATCATTATATCCAAAGTATTATAAAATTTTAAATTTAACATCCAATGGATTTTTTACATGTTTTTAGTTTTTTTACCTTATATTTGTGGTTTAGTCATTTGTTCAGACCATTTTTCTCTAAATCATTACAATTAATTTTAATCACCTTCACATACTTTTTTGGTAAAAAACTAAGTTGACCTTATAAGTTGTAATAAATTATTATTATTATAAATATTGAATCCACATTTACAAATTCCAATCATAGAATTGTCATAAAATAATACAAAATTAATCCTGTAGATGGGACGACAATGTAGTGATTTAATGAAAAAACATTCAAATGTTTTCTATGTTTATATACAAAATTAAATATTGAAATTAATTTAAATAAAATAAATTAGATTAAATTATTTTAAATATATATAATTATTCCTTAAATCCATTTTAAATATAAATTAACATCATAAATAAATAAGATAAAAAATAGTTTTAAATTCAATTTAGTATTTTCACTATTTATCGAATATGATTATTCTACATAAAATAAAACACATTCACCCTAATATAAAATTGAAATTTTTAATTAAAAATCACTTTTATTTTTCTATATTATATATATATATATAATTCTAAAAATATATATTTAAAATAGTTTCTCAATTAAATGGTCGTAAAATTTCTTTTATAAAATGGAGGTTTTTATGTGTAATATTGAGTTTGTTCTTATTTAGTGATTACAAAATACATTGGATGAATCTAAAAATATTTAATTTTATATATGAAATATTTATTAAAATATAAATTTTTTATGACTTCTGTAATTAAATATACTATTAAAAGCATAACGAAATAATATTTTTTTTAAACCACTTGTTGCATGCATGTCTAAATAACTATGTATTGTATGTTTTGAAAGCTATAAAAAATTATTATTAATGGAAATTATGGTAAATTATTGGGGCTGTACAGAAATCCCTCAATAAATAATTTCTCACTAAAATTTTTAGGGGAATTTCCTTCTAAAAATATGTTGGTTGTTCACCTTCATTGAATCTTATAGTTCCCATGTTGTTTCTTCTATTTAGAATTTATCCCCAGAACCTTTACTAGATGTGTTTTCTGATTCCTCAATAATATCACTATAATATGAATAATATTAATGGGTTCTTTATAGTATGAATAGTCTAGATCAAACTATATTTCACCAGTGATGAGCACACGTGTTTGGTTATTCATGTACATCCTTAGTATGGATATATAGGACATATCATGCAACATTGATAGATTTGGTGGCATTGAAAAATTATAAAAAACAACCCCAATGCATTCAATATTATCAAAGGGTCCAATATAAATTTCTCTCAGTTTTCCTTCTTTGTCGAACAATATAACACCATTCTATGGAGACACTGTCAAGAAAACATGATATCTTACTCAAAACTCGAAATAAATTGTCTAATATTCATCATAACTCATTTTAATATAATTAGATTTGTTAATATGATAATCAATAGAAGTTAACTTGTTCAACATCTCTTTAATATGTTGTGGTCATATATTTTTTTCAGAAACATTAACGTAAAAAGTTAGAGTACGACATCTTATTCCATAAAATGATTTTAACAGTTCCATTTGAATACTCACATGAAAAATATTATTTTTGGGATGATATGACAAAGTTGAGTACTTCTACCACATTTCTTGAAGTTAGAGTTGCCATAACGAAAACATGTGGTCCATTGTTTATATTGATATTTCAGACTATCCATCCATTTGTTGATCAAATGATGTTCCCAAATGAAGATAAGTGTCATAATATTTCTAATGTAGCTTTATTAATTTTGATTTATTGCTATGATCATGTTCAAAATAAAGTGATAGAGGTGTGCCATGATGCTTCAAAAATTCATTAATATAGATCCCGTCAAGGAACATAAGAGGTAGGTATTATCTTATGACTATGAAATGTGATGATTTTGATAGGTGATCAATAATAATTCATATTATATCATTCATTCTAGGAGTCATTGGTAGACATACAAAAAATATAGTAGAAATTTAATCCCATTTCTACACCAAAATAGAAGGTTTTATGAGTGTTTTATGATGCTACCCCACAACATTCACTTGTTTACAAACTAAACACCTTGAAACATAATCATAATTTTTTGGCTCATGTTATCCTACAAAAAAATATTTCTTCAAGTTCCTAATACATATTTGTGCTAGTAAATTGTATATAGAAGACAGATATATATGAATCATGCAAAAATTCTATTTTGAGGTCAGTTATATATGGAACAAAAATCATCATCCCAAATTTTATAACACCACCTTCAAAAACAAAATTACCAAGTTTACAATTATTCATGTCATTACTTTTCTTCTAAAAGTCCTTATAATATAATTTAAAATTCATTGTCCCCTATAATAATGACAGGTTTTTTATCATTGGAGTCATTATTGATGTATTCATTTAGAAATTAATATATTCATATATACTATGTCCATGAATATTGGATCATTATCAACCCCCTTTTTGTGATATTACTCCATGATCCTTTCTAATTAATTCGTCTTATAACTTATTTTATTTTTCTTGGGTGGTAGTTTTTTGAGAAATAATACTCCTTGAGTATATAGAACCATCACCTTTGTCTCATATTTTTCTCTTTCTATGTGATCCTATATTTCATGATCTTATGATCCATGTATAAAACACATCATTTAACATAGAGATAATGTCTAGAAACAATCAACGAAATAATTCGAGTTGTGTATCCATGATCATGAGTTAGATATATCTGTTTGTGCGCCTTTAATTTCCTTGATGTATATGTGATAAAATTAAATGTTTTTATTATAACACAAACATTTTCTATATTTTATGCACCTCAATATATTTAAAATCCTTCACTTCAATATAGTGCACTCAAAATCAGTGAATGGAAAAATTTTATCATTAGTTCATCGAAGAATTAGTTTCAATCCATTATCCAAAAAAATATCCCCTTTACATGTAATCTTGGTTAATGATATATCCAGTTGGGAAAAATTGTGAATGAATTGCTGATAGTAACCTTCCAAACCAATAAAACTACGTACCTTAGTTATGTTTATCGGTGTGGTCAATTCCATGATTTCATGTACCTTTTCCGGATCAACCGATATTCCATCCATAGAGGTAATAAGGCAAATAAATGAAACATCATGATGATAGAAATCAAATTTACTATAATTTCTATATAAATTTTCCCTTATTATAGTCTTCTAATGATCTTAATGTGATTCTCATAGTCCTCATATATTTTAGAATAAACTAATATATCATTATTTAATACCACAAAAAAACATCAAGATATTCCTTCAATACTATTATCATTAGATCCATAAATATATAAGGATTATTGGTCTATATAAATTGCATTACTGTAAACTTTTAATGTCAACACCCTATCGAAAACTTTGTCTTTAGAATGCTTTCATTATTTAATATCAATTGGTGATACATAGATCGAAGATCAATATTTTAAAAATATTGAGCTTTAGAAAGTTAATGAAACAATTCATCATTGAATGTTAGAAGATATTTATTATTATTTTTCAATATCATTTAGTTACCTATAATCAATGCATAAACTCAGATATCCATTTGTCTTCTTAAAAAAGTGGACAGACATGGTGAAATTCTAGGGTGAATAAATCCATTATTACTCAAATCCTCTTGTTGTTTATTAAACTACACTAATTTGAAATTGGAAACTCCATCCAGATTCCTTGATATTAGCTTTGAATATAGTATTAAATTAATGGAAAATTCAACTCCACACTCTAGGGGATTCTCACATTATTCCTTGGAAAATAAATTAATGTATTCGTACATAATAGGTAAAATTTAAATTTGATGATTAACTTATTAAACAGTAAATGTTTTTTGTTATTATTCCCCCCAAAACTTATTCAGTAGATCTTCTAGGGATGTATATTGATCGGAAAAAACTTTCGAAGATACACCTCTAATGATAATGTATTCTATAACTTTCTCACAAATCATAATATCCTTCTACATGAAATAATGTTTTGCATCATATTGTGAGATCTAGCCAATAACAAGGATTATATAAAAGTTAATTATAGCTAAGGTATTGAGTTCAACAAGTAAAGAAAATTTATATTTCATAACAGTGAATTTTTGACAAATCTTTATTGTAATGAAAATTCCATTAGGTGTTTTGTCAGACAATTTCCACATTAGATCAAAATGGAAATTTCTAGTTCTCATAGAAAACTATGTAGATATTAATGAGTGTGAAGATCCAAAATTAAATAATTCATTGGATAAATTTTAAGAGATTATTAATCCACATTCCATCCCACAATTGGGTACTTCAACCTCAAATATTTTATTCACATTAGAATAGACATCTCCCCTCAGCCTCTTTGTATTAGTTTCTCTTTATGGTTGGTCAATTCATTTGTCTAGTTCCCCATCTCCCTAAATGTAAAACAAAAGGTAACTGTAGTTTACTTATTGGAATTATATTATTTAATATGAGTAACCTTTTATCCAAAATTATAAAAAACATATAGATCCATCAAGAATTCCCTAGAGTGATTTTTCACATATATCCCACAATGTGGAAATTACTTCATTCCATTCTTCTTCATGGAAACATTTCATTTTTCGTGTTGTTGATAATACATATTCTTCTCTTGGATTTCACGATACATGTTGGATGTCAATGATTATTTCTATATTTTTATAGAACATAGAACAATATCTTAATATTATGATAGTGTATGAGAAACAGGAACGCCTCATAGATTTGTCTTAAGTAATTCAAATAAGTGGTGAATATTTTACTCAGTGTTTTGTATGTAATTCATAGCACACCTAAGTTACCCTGTAAATTTATCATCATAATCTTCACCACACTCTCTTTATATTTTATTTAATTATTAATATACTCTCTTCATATCCATTTTTATCATGATGGAATTATTTATCAATGAATGTATCATTCAATGTTATGCATTCCATTTGTTCTATTTCTTATTCATCATTGTTATTTTTGATCAAGGACTATCATTGATCACCATTACATTTGATAAAATTCACTACATGTTAAACAATTTTCATTTATTGTCATTATAAGGGAATAAATATCTTCTCCTGAGACTTGTTACCTTATTGAGCCACAATTGGTAGAGTAGTCCCACTAAACGATGGGGTATTCTATCACATAATGTGATCCAACTTAAAATATTGTCTCTGTTTAATAGTTTTCTCCTTTTGGGAACGGTTTTTTTCATAACATGTTTTTGTTTCCCTAATATTTACAAAATTTTATATATTACAATACAAGATGTATTTATTTCTTAAGCTAAAAAAACATACATTTTCTTTCAGGAACAATTAATAATAAATGGAATATATTGGATTATACTATAATATAATAATTTATAATACCAAATATTTTATATCACATAACATAAATATATCATGATAAATAATAGATTAAAAAAAATTTGTTTCTTTTGGGACATGATTACATTTTAATCCTTTATAATGGTTTCTAATGAAAATGTGAATTATACAATATGTATCAACCATTATGATCAAGCTGGGTCTGCATTAAGGAACATTATCTTATACAAGGTTATCTTCAATTCATGTATGAAAAATATTATTGTTTTTATTACCCCTAGGTACATCTACTCTAGAGCCATGCCAAATTATAGTATCCAGATCGGGGTGTATTGTTAGGAATACCCACAAAATATCTAATTTACGAAAATTAAAAGATATTCTTCTATACATATCCAAAATGTATATCATTGGGTTACGTTAACCAGTAAATATTTTATAAATCTAGTTTTTATGGTTGTTAATAAACCTAATTTGATTCTAACTATAATGCCCCAACCCCAGAAGCCTCTATCTTTTCCGTTATTTAATTACATTCACTGATTACCTGGAATAAATTACCAAAAGACTGATCATTTTTTCAATCATGAAAATCCACCTTATATACATGATACCCATTGTACATTGGATATATAAATAACTCCTGATATAAAATAAAATGAAATAAAATGAACCCTTGAATGATTATTTAAATATTTATTCCACGTATCATGGGTAAAGGAAACAAAATATGAGTGAGATCAAATTCTCAATAAGGTATGTGAAATAGAAGAAATAAGGAATCAACGAAAATAATAATAATGTAATAGTAGATAAATAATAATACATTCCACTCAAATAATTAGATAATTTATAATCAATATGGAATGGTAAATAACTGAAGTATATGCCATTTAATAAAAAAATGAAAATAAAATGCATCCATAAAAATTTCAATGGAAAAATCATGTAGATAATAATAATAAACTAATTATTAATAAAATAATTTTATTATTATTTAATATGTAGTTTTTTAGGTACATGATAATTTTACAACAATGAATTATTATCAAGATAGTTGAAACTATTCTGATATGTCCAACTGATTCATATCATGAGACTATTGATGCATCTAGTGGATTCCATTAACCAATATCCCAGATTTAGGGACATAATTAAATAATCCCCAAAATATATCAATAATTTCTATGATAATAATATTTTAAAAATTTAATTAATGAACAATATGCCTTATCAAATATCCTTATTGAATGATAGATACAAATTTTTCAATAATTCCATTTGTTATGGAAATAAATGTCCATCTAAAAACAATATGTAATAATATATTGTGGTTTATATAAAAATTAAATACATAACCCAAGAATGTGGAAAATATTTTTAATTTCCAATGGTAAATTACTGCAATAATGTGATCAATAGAATGTTAACAATCTCAAAAGTATGTAATATTGGAAACATAATGTTTACCACTTGTTAAATTTCATGAAACACTAATTGGGTAATATAATTCCAATTAAAATATAAAATAACATTAATCATGAATAAATAATTATATTAAATTATAATAGGCTGGTATATACAAAGAAAAATAATGACAATTGGTGTATAGTAACAAATAAGTCTGAATGGAATGTATAATGTGATGAAATCCTTTACCCAATGTTTCCTTTTTGGGAGAACACTCATTATAATCTGTTATAAGAGTTCTAAACATGGTAATAGCTTATACCATAACCATAATCATATTTATTATACAATATGTTTTCTTCTTATGATATCTTATAACCCATTTGTTCAAAATCATTCATTATTTTCTTTATTTTTTCTGTTAATTTCATAGTTTCAAGAGTATGTTTTGACTTTTTATTTGGGGTTCCTATTACATATATCATGATTTTATCATCATAAAGTTATAAAACATGGTTTAATTATCATATATATTAATTACATATGTATTTATAAAAATACATGATATTTGGATATAGGAAACGAAATACACTGTTCATGGAGACAGTTGGCCACACATATACATGAATGCTACATTCATTTCATTTCCATATTGAAGAAATGTAAAATAAATTATATATGGTAATATTATAATTTAGGTATTTTATTGTTTTCATATATGTAATATATTATTATTGAAACCTTCCTTAATACATTCCATGGATATCTTGAATGAATCATTTTACTTTGAGGAGGTAGTAGTCCATTCTTCCATAATGGATGTTATCATATCACATTGAAATGGAATAAATAAAATTATATGTGATATTAAGTGTAAGGATGTATAAATAAATTATTAATTTGAAATATAACATATAAATAAATTACATGTACTATAATTCCCACATTGGGAGGTGGTAAAGGAACAATGGAAAATCCTCGTTTGCCAAGGCGATAGTTCACCGTACAGACAAAAGGTATGTTTCTAACCCATTTGATAGAAGTGTGGGTATGTATAGGTTGAAAAAGTAATATAATAACATATCCATATATTAGGTATAATAAGGTTATTTTTTATGATTTTAATAAGAAGTATTTAATATGTATATAAGGAAATAAAATTAAATTGATTATCAGAGAATGTTATATCATTTTGGGGTAAACCATATTTGTTTTATACCAACACACATCCATGGTTTGAATTATACCCAATGTGAGAAATATAGGATGTTTTGAGTGATGTTGGTAGAATATTTTAGTAAGTTTTGGGTGATCCAAGGGGCTTTAAATGTGTGAATAAGTTGGAAGATTGAGTACATTTTAATGGTGGAGGAGGAGTGGAATTATGGTAAATTTTTGATAAGGGAATTTCACCCATGATTTCCCATGTTATATGGACCCAATTATGAAAAATATAAAGAAAAATGATAATATTATGTTAATATGAACATCCAATGGATATTGGATAAATTTTTAGGTCATTGTTGGCCTTATGATTTGGGTTTAGTTCGTTGCTATGCTAATTTATCTCTTATCCATTGTAATTAATTTTACTCACTTTCACAAACATATTTGTGGAGAAAAAATTCACCTTTTTATAATTCAAAAACTATGCTTATAAAAACATGGAAACTAATTTTTCAATTTTCAATCATATAAGTGGTAGAAAATAATTTATAATTAATATGATTGATGGGATGACAAAGCATGTTTTTAAAATAAAAACTTTCAAAATATTATTATTTTTTATTTCGTATTCTATGTGAAATTTATTCTAATATAACGAATTAAATTATTTTATATATATTTATATAATTTAACTATAAAAATATATAAAATAATTTATCTTTATAATTAATGTGGACAAAAAGCCAATTTTGAATTAAAATTTACAATTCTTCACTATTCATTAAAAACAAAACAACCCTAAAAAATACCAAATGTTCACCATATCCTCATTTTTATTATTTGATTTTAAAAATTATTTTTATCATTATATATGAAAATTATCAAAGTCTAAAAATTTATATTTAAAATAGTTGGGCCACTAAAATTCATTAAAATTGATATTATAAAAATATACGTTTTATATGTAATATTGAGTTTGTTATTATATTATTTCGGTAAACTATATTGAATAAATGTGAAAATATTTTATTGAATATATAACATATAAATTTACAATATAAATTATCAATGAGTGTTATAATTTTTTCAATTGTGAAAATTGTGACTAAATAGTGTTTTTTAACCACTTGTTATTTTGCATTGTAGAAAAAATCTATATGTGGTGTTTTCAAAGAAATTAATAAAATAAATTTAGTTTAAAACAAAAATATGTTGATATATTATAGTTATATGTAAGATACGTGAGATACTAGAACAAACCCACTAACCATGTTTTTAAGTGGTTATCAGAATGTCTAGATTGAATCTTGGCACCCCAAAATGGCATGGCTAGTTCGCCTGGGTCGAGAGGATAGAGTTGTAGGTGTGAAAAAATAAAATTCATCCAAGAAATGTCTTTTAAAACAATAGTTAGGGTAATTACATGGTGTGTAACTCATCTACACATCATGTAAATTTTTTTAATGGGATATGCTGAAAAAGTCATAACCTCTAATTATTTTAATTAAATGAACAAAAAATTACATGACCTGTAATACCATTAAATTTCATGTAATTTTTTCAGATGGTTAGGAACCGTTATTCACATTAAATATCCCGAACCCATTTTCAAACTTATAAATTTACGCTGAACCTCTGAACATAAATAACTCATCTATAAAAGGACTCCATTAATTCAAGAAATATATACATCCTTAAAAATTATGCGGTATTCAAAAAAAATATATCCACACTGATCTTTTATGGTTTTCCCATTATTAGATTAAAAATTAGGTAAAATATTACAAGAAGAAAAGTTAACAAAAAAACTCAGAGAGGGAAATTATAAGAAAAATGTAGGATGTTACAACCTTCTCATTATATAAAATATAATCTAGAAACTAAACCAAGAATCAATTAGGTGTCTTAGTGAAAAATAGTGTCCAATGTATTTTCATATAAAACCCCCTATCGTAGGTCTCCTATTAAACTCTCCCAAGATTCCACTACACTCAAAATAATGGTATAGTCATACCCCAATAAAATTTATCACTATGACTCATATCCCATATCAGATGATCTTAAATGAACACATCCGCCTAATGCTTGATATATTCTCTGTCTATCACATGGGAAGTGTCTGGGTGATATCTAAGAAGTATTGACACTTGTGAAGCATCATGAATGGAAATGTATCATAGTGGAAGAGATAAATAGTATGCTACTATACTAACCCTTTCCACAATCTCAAATATCCCAAAACCCCTCAGTGTTAGAATTACCTTTTTCCGAATACATAAATATCCCATTCTAGGTAACTATTGGAGGAAATAATGATGAATAACCTTGAGTCAACGATTTCACATCTGATGTTTAACAAAAAAAAATTTCTAGCTCAACACCATCACCATCATTTTTTTGACCAACTAAACATACACAGTTATCTCACATATGAGACATGTCCCAAAATGTGTCGTATTACCTACATCCATCAAATAAAGAGGAGAATGGAATGACCATACATACAAAAAATCAAAATGATCTATTTGGATTGATTCCTAGTTGAAATTATTATATAAAAAATCCACTAGTGTCATAAATCTCACCCAAGGAAGAAAAAATTAAATTATAGGATTGTAAAAAATCATCCAGAATCTATGTAGTTTGATCAAATTGACCATCAGTCTATGAATGATTGGTTGTGACTAAAACACAACACTCCAATATCATTGTTGGAATCACCTGTTTTGATAATCCCAAATTATGCTTAAACATTGATTATGATATATTAAACCTTTGCATTAATCTTATTATTCTATGATTAAACGTATTTTATTCTAAACAGTTCATATTATTACTCTCATAACTTTACTGTAACAGCTTACCGTAGTATTTACATAAGTTTGGTATTGTTAGCTAACAGTCAGAGTTTTCTTCTCAAAGTCACAGTTACAGTTAACTGTCACCTTAAGTTACTGTTGCAATAAGTTCACAGTTACAAGGTTACAGTCGAAGACTAATACAAGCTTACAGTTACAAGTCTACTGCTATCTATTGTCAAAGCTCACAGACGAATGTCACAGATACAAGACTTCTGCTCGAAGTTTTCTCTGCTCAAGTTCACAGTCGAACAAGTCTACAGTTGGAACAAGTTCACAGTCGAACAAGTTCACAGTCGAACTAGTTCACAGTCGAACAAGTCTACAGTTGGAACAAGTTCACAGTCGAACAAGCCTACAGTCATAAGCCTACAGTCAAGGTTACAGCTAGACAGCTTCTGTCGACTAAGTCTACTGATGATCGAAGTCTACAGTTGACAAAGGTTACAGTTCTACAAATTTGATGTTACAAGTCTACAGTTAGAAAGGCTACAGTTACATGGAGTAAAAGCTATCATTGCAAGCCTACAGACAGCAAGCCTTTGTTGAAGTCAGCAGTCAGAAGGAAGTCCACAGTTGGAAGTCCACAGTTGGAAGACCACAGTTGAAGTCAACAGTGACATACATTCTCGACTCACTGTTTTAATTTCTTTATTTCCTACATTTAATTTATTTTACTTATCTAACGGTCATATCATACATTTTGATGATTTGTCAAATATCTGATAAAGGTTGTCGGATGTCAGGAACCCGTACCTCGTACCTGCTGAAAAGAAATCTTTTCTGTCCCCTGTCGGGAGATAAATACAAGAAGACTACGCTGCCCAAAGATAGCGCGAATGCGAACCAGAGAAGTGCGTGTTGGACGAAATATACCAGAAACACAAGAAGATAAAAACGAGCTCCATCAAGAACACAGAGAAGCACATAGACAATCAAGTATACTCGAGAAGTGTTCTGTGCATACAAGAAGAAGAACTTCATCGACTACATTCTCACTACCTGTGAACCTGAAGCATACGACACTCTGTTTCTCAAACAGAAACGAGAAGAGGACTCAAACTCTCTTCTGATCAAATACAAGAGCTACACTGAGATCACCAGAACCACTTCTAAACTCTACATCTCTTGTTCTGTGATTTATTCTACATTTTGAGCAGTGTGTGTTATCTGCTGTATTAAACACACACACTGACTCCTGTACTTTCACTGGAGGATCTGTAAATCCTCAGCAAATCTTTTTGCACTCCATTTCCCACTGTGGATAGTGGTAGAGGTCTTGTGACCTGGACAGCTTGCTGCTGTTGTTTGTTTTCCCACGAAGAACTGTGGTAGAGGTCTTGTGACCTGGACAGTGTGTTCACTGTTGTTAACCCCGATCCAGGGTGTGGATCATTCTTATATAAAATTTTGAGAGGACTAAGTCTCGGCTTGAGACTGAACCTCTTGGTTAATTTTCTGTGCTTATAGTTACACTCTATATCCATACTATACATATTCATTTCATATTCCGCTGCTATTACTTTGAAATATAATCTATCTACAAAGCTACTTTGATAATTAAATTCGCAAGTGTTTATATTTGTTATAAATCAGTAAGTTAGTTTCAAAAGTTAATTTAATCATAAGATTAAGTTAACTGAGAATTAATCAATCTTTGAGAAACTAATTGAACCTTTATAATCTATATAAATTCACTACAGTTTAATTTGTTTTTGAAATTGGGGGATTTTAATAGAAATTGTTTTTAACAGAAATTTTAATTGGAACTCAATTCACCCCCCCTCTTGAGTGTCCACTCCGACCAACATTTGGTATCATAGGTTGTGTTTATCTCTGTTATACTTGCTCAAAGTTTTATTGTAACTCTCTGTTTTTAAACTGTGATTGTAGTTTTATCTGAAAGATCTTAAATTTCTGTTAGTTCTAAATTTTATCTCTTTAAAACATTTTCTAAAATTTCCTTATGGATAATAGACTAGAAGGTGCTGCTACTAACAGGCCACCCTTCTTTAATGGTGTGAATTATGCCCAATGGAAGCTCAAAATGAAAATTCATTTGGAAAGTATGGGTTTTGATATTTGGACTGCTATAGAGTCTCAATACAAGATTCCAGAAACTAAAAGAATAACTTGGGATGAACCTACTAAGGTAGCTTACAATAATAATTGTAAGGCTGTGAATGCTCTCTACTGTGCTCTAGGAGATGAGGAATTCAATAGAATTTCTGCATGTAAAACTGCTTTTGAAATCTGGGACACCTTAGCTGTTTCTCATGAAGGAACAACTAATGTCAAGGAAATGCGGTTAAACACTTATACTATCAAATATGATAACTTTAAGATGAAAGCTGATGAACCTATTTCTGATATGTATCTCAGGTTTAATGAGATAGTCAACACAATGAGCTCACTTGGGAAGATTGTTCCAGCAAAGGAGCAAATTATGAGATTATTGAGATGTCTGCCTGACAGATGGAGAGGCACATCCGTTTCAATTAGAGAATCCTGTGATATTGGAACTTTGCCTGTCAAGGAGTTAATTGGTAAGCTGCTGATGTACGAAGAAGAGCTAAAGGTGAATAAAGAGGAAGATGAGGAACCAAAACGAAAATCTGTAGCTTTTAAGTCTACTGCATCAAAAAGCAAAGACAAGGAGAAAGTGCATATACCAACTGAAAGCTCATCTAGTGAAGACTTAGATTCTGACAGTGATGCCGAGATGGCACAAATAGCAAGGAGATTCAAGAAGTTCTATAGGAAGAAGAAGTTCTTCAGAAAACCAAACTACAAGGGTAAGTATGATAGACAAGGTAAGTGGAAGAAAGATTGGAAGAAAACTGATAAAGAAGAAGACATAGTTTGCTATGAATGTAAAAGGAAAGGACACATCAAAGCTGACTGTCCTAAGTTAAAATTCAAGAAGAAATATGAGTACAAGGACAAGAATTATACGAAAGCTATGAAGGCCACCTGGAGTGCTTCAGAAGACAGCACAAGTGAATCAGAGTCCAGTGATTCTGAAAGAAATCGTGCTAATATGTGTTTCATGACAAACACATCTGAGGTAACCTTAGACACTCCCACTTTAAACTATTATTATTCTGAAGGTGAAGCCGAATCTGATTCTGATTCTGAAAATATGTCTAAAGATGAATTGACTGAATACTGTAATATGCTGGAAGAAACGTGTAATGAACTAAAGGATAAATATAAGTCTTTAAAGAAACAGCATGCTCTTACTGCAAGTGTCAAGTCTGCACTTGATGTAGAAAAAAAGAAAAATGTTCAATTATTAAAGGAGAATACAGAACTGAAACTATCTAATGAACAACTTAGAAAGGACTTAGAAACATTCACAAATGGAAAAGATACTCTAACCCAACTGCTAGGAAAGCAAGTTGCACCTAAGTATGCTACTGGCTTGGGATACCAACCTGGACAAAGACAGTTTGCTAAAACCCGATTTATTAAGTCTGAAAAAAATCCTGCTAGTTCCAGTTTTGGAAATTCATATGCCTCAACTGGTTATTTAAATAGTTGTAGATCAAATAAAGTATATCTCTCTAAATCTGTTGCATCTATTAATTGTATGGGACCCATAAGACAAATCTGGGTACCTAAATCCTTGATTGCTAACATATCTGGACCCAAGAAAATCTGGGTACCAAAGTCATTTCTTGTCTAATCTGTTTTGTAGGAAATCTGTTTGAAAAGCAATTACAAGAAGGTATGGTACTTAGATAGTGGATGCTCACGACACATGTCTGGGGACTATTCGTGCTTCAAAAGCTTAATAAAGGTTGATGGAGGATATGTCACTTTTGGTGATAACTCAAAAGGAAAAATCATCGGCTTAGGCCAGATTGGTAATACTGACTCAGTATTAATTTCCAAAGTTTTATTTGTCGATGGACTTAAGTACAACCTACTTAGCATTTCTCAATTGTGTGATGATGGTTTTAATGTCAAGTTTGAAAACAATTCTTGTGATGTTTATAATTCCAAAAATGCTTTAATATTTTCTGCCTTAAGAAATGAAAATGTTTATGCTGTTGACTTAAACACTTTAGCTAAACACAATGTTACTTGCTTAAATGCTTTTCATAAAGAGTCTTGGATATGGCATAGAAGATTAGGACACTACAACATTCACTCACTTAGAAAACTCTCTAAGAAACACCTAGTTAGAGACTTACCTAAGCTTGAATTCCCAAATAACAAAGTGTGTAATCCCTTTCAAAAGGGAAAACAACACAAAGTTTCTTTTAAACCAAAGAAAGAAGTTTCAACTTCTCAACCACTTGAACTGGTTCACATGGATTTGTTTGGACCATCAAGAATTTCAAGTCTAAATGGGAAGCACTATGTTTATGTTCTTGTAGATGACTTTTCTAGATATACTTGGGTATACTTTCTAGCTCACAAAAGTGAAGCCTGCTCTTCCTTTGTTAAATACTCTAAGTCTGTAGAAAATCTTAGTGGACTTAAGATTAAGACCTTGAGGAGTGATCATGGCCGTGAGTTTGAGAATCAAGAATTTGAATCTTACTGCTCACACAATGGCTATGCTCACAATTTTTCTGCTCCTAGGACACCTCAACAGAATGGGGTAGTAGAAAGAAGAAACAAAACCCTGCAAGAAATTGCTAGAACTATGCTTAATGAATATGACCTGCCAATTTACTTTTGGGCTGAAGCTGTTAATACAGCTTGCTATGTCATTAATAGAGTCTTGATCAGACCTGTTCTAAAGAAAACCCCTTATGAGTTGTGGAATAATAGGAAGCCTAAGGTTAATTACTTTAGAGTTTTTGGTTGCAAAGTCTTTATTCTGAATACTAAAGATAATCTTGATAAATTTGCTCCAAAAAGTGATGAAGGAATTTTCCTAGGTTACTCTATGTCTAGTAAAGCCTATAGAGTGTTCAATAAGAAAACCAAATGTGTGGAAGAATCTGTTCACATCAAGTTTGATGAGACTGATCCACATGAGTCTAAAACTTCTCTTGAAGATGTTGAAGAAGGCTTATCTGTTCTGGACCTAAATGACAAATCTAAAGAACCTGCAATAAAAACATCCAGTTCTGGACTTTTTCCAGAATCTTCCTCTGTGGAACCCGAACCTATAGATGAACCTGAAATCTCTAGTCCAACCTTTACCAAATCAACTAGGATTCTAAAGAATCATCCTTTAGATGCTGTTGTTGGTAATCTTGATAGAGGAACACAAACTAGAGCTTCTCTAAAAAATCAGGTTGAACACCAAGCTTTTCTTTCACAGCTTGAACCCAAAAATGTCAATGATGCTATCAGTGATGAATTCTGGGTAATGGCTATGCAAGAAGAACTAAATCAGTTTGAAAGAAACAAAGTTTGGGAATTAGTGGAAAGACCTAAAGACACTCTTACCATAGGCACTAAATGGGTGTTTAGAAACAAAGTTGATGAGCTTGGTAACATAATCAGAAACAAAGCTAGGCTAGTTGCACAAGGGTATAGTCAGGAAGAAGGAATAGACTATGAGGAAACCTTTGCACCCGTGGCTAGACTAGAGGCCATTAGGATATTACTTGCTTATGCTGCTCATCTGAATTTCAAACTATATCAAATGGATGTTAAAAGTGCTTTTCTAAATGGATATATAATTGAGGATGTATTTGTGGAACAACCTCCTGGTTTTACAAATCCCCATTTTTCTAATCATGTTTTTAAACTATCTAAAGATTTATATGGTTTAAAGCAAGCTCCAAGAGCTTGGTATGATAGGCTCAGCTCTTTTCTTATTTCAAAAGGATTTACTAAAGGGATAGCTGATCCTACTCTTTTTATTAAATGGATTTCTAAAGATGTCTTAATAGTAAAAATCTATGTGGATGATATTATTTTTGGATCTTCAAAAAATTCTTTATGTATTGATTTTTCAAAAATAATGCAAAATGAGTTTGAAATGAGTTTAATGGGAGAACTCAAAATTTTCCTTGGATTTCAGATCTTTCAAAATAAAAATGGTACTATTTTGAACCAAAGTAAATATATTAAAGATCTTCTAAAACGTTTTTCTTTGGATGGCACCAAAGGCAGTGACACACCTATGAGCACCACTTGCAAGTTGGACAGTGATGAAACTGGTGAACCAGTGGATCAAACCAATTACAGAGGTATGATAGGTAGTCTACTGTACCTTACTGCCAGTAGACCATACATCATGTTCAGTGTATGCATGTGTGCTCGGTTTCAAGCCAATCCAAAAGAGTCTCATTTGACTGCTGTTAAAAGGATTTTCAAATATCTAAAACATACTCCCAATTTGGGATTATTTTATCCAAAAGGACAATCATTTGATTTACTAAGTTATTCTGATGCTGATTTTGCTGGCTGCAAGTTAGATAGAAAGAGCACCTCTAGAACATGTCACATTTTTGGCAAGTCACTAGTATCTTGGTGTAGTAAGAAGCAGAATTCTGTTGCATTGTCTACTGCCGAAGCTGAGTATATAGCTGCTGGTAGCTGTTGTGCACAAATCTTGTGGATGAAACACACTTTACTAGACTATGGATATCAATTCAAACATGTCTCTATAAGGTGTGACAATACAAGTGCTATTAACATTTCAAAAAATCCATTATCTCATGCTAGGACAAAACATATTGATGTGAGACATCACTTTCTGAGGGATCATTATCAAAAAGGTGATATCACTCTTGAGTTCATTGGCACTGAACATCAGTTAGCTGATATTTTTACAAAGCCTTTGAATTCTGAGAGATTAAGTTACATCAAACATGAGTTAGGTATGATTAACTATAGCACAGTTGAAACCTCACAGTTGAAACCTCACAGTTGAAACCTCACAGTTGAAACCTCACAGTTGAAACCTCACAGTTGAAACCTCACAGTTGAAACCTCACAGTTGAAACCTCACAGTTGAAACCTCACAGTTGAAACCTCACAGTTGAAACCTCACAGTTAGACCTCACCGGTGTACCTCACTATTACATCTCTCTGTAGGCTGTTTCACTGTTTAATCTTATTTTATTTTTGCGGGAATTCGAACCGTTTCTTTTCTTTATTCTTTTATTTCTAAATCCCTAAATGATAAAATTGAGAACATCGAACATATCTCAATCCACTCATCTCGACCCTTGCTCTCTCAAGTCCTAAACCCTAAAACTTCAACCGAACCTCGAAACCTCATTCAGTTCCAATGGCCAGAACAAAGCGACCCCCGACTGTTAACGAAGATGCACCTATGCCGAAGAGGACTCAAGTCGAATCCAGTGGCACCGGGAACGCCTCGATAAGACCTGTTAATCCACATCTGACTAAGAGAGAAATAGTTGCTGAGAAGGAGCTAAGTGAAGAGTGGATTTTATCGAGCAGATCATTAGTACTGGCAGTGCTTAATGATCAAGGATGGACCGAATGCTTCGCAAGCAATAATGGACCGTACTACCCGAAGCTGGTGAAGGAATTCTATGAATATCTACAGTTCGAGGAAGAGGATGATCTGCATAGACTAATATCCAGAGTAAATGGCAATGAAGTCAGTTTTTCATCCGCTGAATGGGCTGCTTGTTTAAGAGTTCCTCATGAGGGTATTTACAACTACTATTCTGGAGAGGCTCCTCCAAATAGTAGAATCTTTGATCATGAGATAGCTCTGGAAGAATTGACAGGCAATGGCACTGTAAGGAAGATTATTGCTACTGAAATGAATGGAGAGGACATGCTTCTGTTTAAGTTTATTCAGCATGTACTGAGTCCTAGAAGAGGAGATTTTGCAACTCTGAAGCATCAGGATATTTACATGATATACTTATTAAAACATGGAAGGAAGGTCAACCTTTGTATGTTGCTGATGGCTCAGATGGAGGACATGATAAAGGCAAGCTCAAAATCAAGTGCCTTGTTTCATGCTAAACTCATTTCGGTTATGTTGAAAGTGAAAGGTGCAGCTGGAAGTCAAGAAGAGTTGATAGTGGCAAAGAACAGTGTATGTATCTCGAAAGTAATCTGCAAATTCATGAAGATCAGTTGGAATCCCTGGAAGAAATCATGGGTGAATGATGAGGAGAGAATCTATGAGAATTTTAGCCCTTCTACTCATCCCTCTAGACCGAGAGATAGGAGAGATCCAGGCTTAAAGCCTGATGAGCCTGAACCTGTATACTCAGATGATGAACAGACTGCAGTAGTTGGTGACTCTGCAAGAGAGAACACTCCAATTGATGAAGGGAGTGATCCTGATACTACTCACAGTCCTGTCAGGACAGTGACGTTTGGAGCAGCAAGCCCTCCAAAAGAACTACCTAGTAGAGAACCTGTTCTAAGAGACAGTGAGACTGAGACTACAGAAGAAGAAGAAGAATCTCAATATTTTGTCAAGGACACCTCTGATGAGGGTGATACAGTCGAAGCAGAAGAGGCTGGAGCATTAAATGAAAAACAAGAAACTGTTGCAGAAGAACTCAGTATGAGCCCTCTGATAGGGTATACAGACAAGTCAGTGTCTGACCAGGAAGTAGGAGTGGTCTCTACTACTGTTGTCATGGAAGTGGTTGATGACCCAACAGAGAAGGAGGCTAACCTCACTGCTGAACCTCCAGAGGAAGAAAGTATGGAACCTGCTAGAGCTAAAGAAGAGAACTTAGAGTTACCCAGAGTTGAGCAGATAGTAGAAAGTGTTCAGGAAGGACCTCCAAGTGAGGGGGAGCGTGTTGGTTCAGTCTCTGTACTGTATGATATAGAAGGATGGACCTCAGATCCAGGATACATGGTGTTAGGAATCAATTATGAGGATTCATATGAGGAAAACCAACCACCAAGAAATCCAGTCATCCTACCTAACAGCTCTCCAGTGTTAGAAACTGAAAGATTGGCCACCAAGGAAGACCTTGAATCCTTAAAGAATGAAATGAAGGAGACCATCAGACAGTCTGTTGCTGAACTGAAAACCAGTCTTTTTGATGAGCTGAAAAATGTGGAACAGTCCTTAGAACTATCTCTAGGATGTGTTGTGGGAAGTCCAATCAAAGAAGTGATGGATGAAATGAAAGTGTGCCACACCCAAATTGAAAGCTGGACTGGAGCAGTAGTGGCTCTCAGACAATCAGTTGCTTCTTTAACTGCCCTGAGCAGTTCTCAGACACAAGTGGCCAGTGAGATTCGATACATCAAAGAAGTGGTCAAGCAGTTTGTGGAAGTATTTGAGGCTTTCAAGAAATCAGTAAAAGAACACTTTAGCAATCAGGATGCTGTCATTCAGAAAGTGATTGGAAATATGACTCAGTATTTCAAGGAGATAGTGGCATTCTCAGTCAAGTCCCTTCCTTCATCTAGCTCTCCTGTGGACCTTGAGCAGTTTAGAAGCCTGCTCAGAGAAGAGCTTACTCAGGCCCGTGCAAATGACACATCAGACCTACAGATCCTTGCTACTACAAGAGAAGTCAGTGGCTTTGTTCGTGAGCACCTGCAGGCTGCTACTGCTTCTCAGGAGGCCATCAAAAGTAAAGTGGATTATTACTTTGATCGGATTTTCACCAAGCATCAGTTAAACAATCACTTCAAGCTCATGCTAGAGACTATGAAGCTGCCTCCTGTAACTCAAGCCTTCAAATAACAAGTTAGCAAGCTACGAGAGTTGACCCCGGCTTTGGATAAATTCTTGGAAAACAAAGATGACTTCTTATCTGCCATGGACAGGGAGGAAACATTATCATGGATTTCAGGAATCTGCTCCTACCTTTTCTTCATGTGGACTGCACACCTGTTATAGTTCCTTCTGCCCTCCCTGTCTCCAACCCCAGTGGTTCTTCAGTAATGTCTCCTGCTGATGCCCTCAGAAGCCTTAGACCACTGATCCCTCGGCAAGCTACTCACTACCGGCCTTCAGGAGCCTCTGTTGCTGCCCCTCCAGACATTCCAGCTGCCATTCCTCAGCCTGTTGATCCTTCACCTCCTGCTCCATCTTCTTCCTCCAAAGGAAAAGATCCCTTACCTCCAGATGACGAGGATTGAGTCTGTTTATTTTTTTTTGATAGGGATCATGTATTCACATTTTGGGTCATGTAATGTACTCATTATTAATACAATGTTTCTTTTCTCTCATTCTGTCTTTCTTTTTGTTAATCACAAAGGGGGAGAAATAAAGAGAAATTGATAGGGGGAGAAATTGGGAGAAATTGGGAGAAATAGGAAACTCAAGGGAGAAATGAACCTATACAGAGAGGAGAAATCCTTGCGGATTATACCTAATTTTTTGTGCTCATATTGCTAATAATGTGTTTTGCACACTTCTCTCTGATACTTCTATATTTCATACTAACATAATTTGTGATTATCAAAAAGGGGGAGATTGTTGGAATCACCTGTTTTGATAATCCCAAATTATTCTTAAACATTGATTATGATATATTAAACCTTTGCATTAATATTATTATTCTATGATTAAACGTATTTTATTCTAAACAGTTCATATTCTTACTCTCATAACTTTACTGTAACAGCTTACAGTAGTATTTACATAAGTTTGGTATTGTTAGCTAACAGTCAGAGTTTTCTTCTCAAAGTCACAGTTACAGTTAACTGTCACCTTATGTTACTGTTGCAATAAGTTCACAGTTACAAGGTTACAGTCGAAGACTAATACAAGCTTACAGTTACAAGTCTACTGCTATCTATTGTCAAAGCTCACAGACGAAGGTCACAGATACAAGACTTCTGCTCGAAGTTTTCTCTGCTCAAGTTCACAGTCGAACAAGTCTACAGTTGGAACAAGTTCACAGTCGAACAAGTTCACAGTCGAACTAGTTCACAGTCGAACAAGTCTACAGTTGGAACAAGTTCACAGTCGAACAAGCCTACAGTCATAAGCCTACAGTCAAGGTTACAGCTAGACAGCTTCTGTCGACTAAGTCTACTGATGATCGAAGTCTACAGTTGACAAAGGTTACAGTTCTACAAATTTGATGTTACAAGTCTACAGTTAGAAAGGCTACAGTTACATGGAGTAAAAGCTATCATTGCAAGCCTACAGACAGCAAGCCTTTGTTGAAGTCAGCAGTCAGAAGGAAGTCCACAGTTGGAAGTCCACAGTTGGAAGACCACAGTTGAAGTCAACAGTGACATACATTCTCGACTCACTATTTTAATTTCTTTATTTCCTACATTTAATTTATTTTACTTATCTAACGGTCATATCATACATTTTGATGATTTTTCAAATATCTGATAAAGGTTATCGGATGTCAGGAACCCGTACCTCGTACCTGCTGAAAAGAAATCTTTTCTGTCCCCTGTCGGGAGATAAATACAAGAAGACTACGCTGCCCAAAGATAGCGCGAATGCGAACCAGAGAAGTGCGTGTTGGACGAAATATACCAGAAACACAAGAAGATAAAAACGAGCTCCATCAAGAACACAGACAAGCACATAGACAATCAAGTATACTCGAGAAGTGTTCTGTGCATACAAGAAGAAGAACTTCATCGACTACATTCTCACTACCTGTGAACCTGAAGCATACGACACTCTGTTTCTCAAACAGAAACGAGAAGAGGACTCAAACTCTCTTCTGATCAAATACAAGAGCTACACTGAGATCACCAGAACCACTTCTAAACTCTACATCTCTTGTTCTGTGATTTATTCTACATTTTGAGCAGTGTGTGTTATCTGCTGTATTAAACACACACACTGACTCCTGTACTTTCACTGGAGGATCTGTAAATCCTCAGCAAATCTTTTTGCACTCCATTTCCCACTGTGGATAGTGGTAGAGGTCTTGTGACCTGGACAGCTTGCTGCTGTTGTTTGTTTTCCCACGAAGAACTGTGGTAGAGGTCTTGTGACCTGGACAGTGTGTTCACTGTTGTTAACCCCGATCCAGGGTGTGGATCATTCTTATATAAAATTTTGAGAGGACTAAGTCTCGTCTTGAGACTGAACCTCTTGGTTAATTTTCTGTGCTTATAGTTACACTCTATATCCATACTATACATATTCATTTCATATTCCTCTGCTATTACTTTGAAATATAATCTATCTACAAAGCTACTTTGATAATTAAATTCGCAAGTGTTTATATTTGTTATAAATCAGTAAGTTAGTTTCAAAAGTTAATTTAATCATAAGATTAAGTTAACTGAGAATTAATCAATCTTTGAGAAACTAATTGAACCTTTATAATATATATAAATTCACTACAGTTTAATTTGTTTTTGAAATTGGGGGATTTTAATAGAAATTGTTTTTAACAGAAATTTTAATTGGAACTCAATTCACCCCCCCCCCCCCTCTTGAGTGTCCACTCCGACCAACAATCATTTATAAGAACCTTAAAAAAATTCAATGTGAATTTAGTAATCTATATGAAATGATACTCTGTGGAACACCATGGAATAGAACCACCACACATATGAAAATAATTCCAGTATCCTCAAAAGTGATGGTTTGTTAGATAGGTATGAAGTAGTATACCATAGTTAGTTGATCCAAAACAACCCATAAAACATCATTATTTTGGTTTTTCCTAGGTAATACTGTCACAAAATTCATTGTGACACCATCCCATATCAACTCAATAATGGGAAAATCCTGAAAATCCCAACAAGTCTCTGATGATCAACGTCAACATTTTGACAAGGGAATTATCTATCAATGAATATTTCCATATCATTATTCATTATTTAACACCAGTATATACTTATGAGATCCTGATACACTTTTTTAATTTATGATTCACCTCCAATCAGGAAGCATGAAACTCCCCCATTATATTCTCCCAAAAGCCTATACGAACCCATAATCATCCTAAAAAAGAATATATTTTACCCTAATGAGAGACCATCCTGATGGTGTCTCCCAATAATATTTTATTTCTCTCATAACTGATCCCTGTATATCTGAAAATAATATGTTCCTAATCAAATGAATAATCATCAATTAAATTTATGTCTAAGCCATAACTATTATGATCCTAATACACATTTGTTAAACTGTGGCCAGATTCTTTCCTTTCTTTTAAGTTATCTTTCTTTTTGTTTATTTCCTCACCTCTGTTCACCATAATAGCATGATAAATACAGTAACATGAATTTTATAGAATGTTTTCATGTTAATGGTATATTTCATCATCTTCTCTCCTTTCCCCACACTTTTATTTTAAAGAAATGAAAGCACCGTTTGAGATTTGCTAATTTAGCACATTCAAGGACAATAATTTATCAATTTATATTATTATCATTAATTCTGGTCATGAAACCATTTGTGTTATGGTTGAAATAGATTATTATATACGTTATATATATATATATATATATATCCTATTTTTGGTTTTGTAATTATTTTCTACATATGGTATTAAGTTAAAAATCAAAACATGTTCTTTGTAATCAAATCCACAGATTATCAAAAATGGTTATCACTAATGTTATATAAATAATAATTTGACATCAGTATAAGTAACCTAATTAAAATTAGAACCATTTAATATACTATATAAGAACTAAATAATATAACTTCAATTATTTAAAACCACTTTCATCTTACATATAATCCAAACATGAATATTAGTGAACCGATCTTTTAACTCCAAGTAATCAAACGAGCCCGAACAATGAAATTGAACCTTATAAGTAATCAAAAAGGCTTTGAATGAAACAAAAGAAGTTATAATAAATTAATTACATATATAAGTGGTTCTGGCCTTATTAATTAATAATACTAAATTTTTTTACTCAGGTCATTAATAAGAAGTGGATAAGACCAACAGATTTAAGGTATGGGATTCTCTCTGTTTCACTGTTAATAAAAATTGTCCTCTATGCTATGAATTTTTATGAGTAATCCTAAATAGTGTGGTAAGTTTTTTCACCTGAAAAATACTTCCCTAATGTTGTATAAGTGATTTGGAACCCATTCCCTCTCTCATCAAGATCTTTTGGGTACACTCGACACCATGCCGATAAAACCCTAACGAATTCTGCCCAAACCTTATTTGTTCTTTCAGGTTTCCTTATCTTTCTTTAAAAATAGTGTTATCTTATCTATTTATATGAATCTTATGAATTCTGGTTATTCCTACGATATTATTATATGAATACCCTTTCATCACGTTCTTTCAGGGATATACATGTTTTTAAAATATTCCCTCCTTAGAACATTGCAATAAGCAAACGTATTTTAGGGGAACATCCCGAATGGTTACCAATTCCAAGAGCACTATATGATCTGTTGTAAGAAATCATTGGATTTATATAATTATTTTTTTATTATGAAAAAATTATTGGTTAAATCTTGGTTCTATATTAATGATTGTCCTCTTTTCTACTTGAAAAGCTCTATAGTATTTTCCATAAAACAACACAATTTTTTTTAATGATAATGTTTCAAAAATAAATTTATCATTAGTTTTAAAATCTATTTTAAACCACATACCATGTTATGTGCCTATTTTTACCTATAAACGTACATGTATTTTCTAATTTTTTACTTACATAGACACTTTTATGATACGCCCATTGGTTATGATTTATGTCATTATTATGGTACCCAATTCTTTCCATGGGTACTATTGTGTTTATGTATGGTTGATTATGTATGATTATATATATGGTAATAATATTTATGTGGAAATAGTATTCATGATAATGTTGAGATTGGTGTCCCCAGATAGCGCTCCAATGCATTGGATAAGGTTATGTCTCATGAGATGGGATGTGAAATTGGATTGGCTGTTAGCCATGACCGGTAGTAAAATGGGAAGCAGGATTGGTCATTAGCCTTGACCCATACTAATGAAATGTTTTATAATTCTTCCATATTTATATGATTTCAGGTTTATATTATCCCATGATTATGTGATATTATTTCATATGTTCCGTGTTTTGGATATCAGTATGTCATGCCACCTAACTCATGTGATTAAGATGTATCCTTATGTTCATTCCCTTACTGGGCATGTCAGGTCATCCCTTTGATCTTATGTTCCCCAGGGTACCATATGAAAATTTAAGGGCTCAAAGGAAGTTATAATTTCTTTATGGAGTTTAAATAAAGAAGTGTTTTTAGCCCCATGTTTTATGTTATATGTACATAGGCTTCCAAGACACTAGACTTAATGATCCTTGGCTTATACTCTGATGATTAACTATGCTTAAAATTATGAGATTTTTTATGTATAAGGGTCTGGTCTCCAAAATTAAGAATCCTAATAAATCCAAATTCATGTCTAAAAAAGGTCCATTATCCTCCACTCATCAAAAGACTCTTGTATTCCCCCTATTTACGTCATTCGACTCAAAGAATTTTTCAAATTATTTTTCATTTTCCTACCATATAAGACAATTCAATGTCGATAGAGTACTGATACTCAACCCGCATCCTATTTTGATGGTCCATTCTTGATATGTAATGTTATACATAAGGAACTCTTAGTTTGTGTATACCACAAAACTCTAATCTATGAGACCGTGTCTCTAATATCATAGTTCATTTACCACTAATACAAAATGAAGATCATGAGTGGTATAATTCCTCTCATCCAGTCTTAGCTACTAGGTTCTAGGATAACCACTCGATACTCCTTCATTAGAACTAATCTAAAATGACACCTGATGTATCACATTACGTTGTATATACATTACCCAACATAGGTAATGTAAATATATCTACTATGGGTATCTTGCGTTTCAAATCCTAAAAATATATCTAACAAGAATAAAACCAAACAAACACCACCCATTTCATGGTAATCCTAGACATTGGTTATAATAAATGAGAGAAATCCTAGAAAAATTGTTGATAATAACATCCTAAACCATTATATATTTCAATCTTGAAGCCACTCGTTTGAAATTCTCATTACACTACGGGTGTGAATTTCTCTAGGAACACAAGTACTTTTCCATCTATGATGACATAGTATTTGAATTTAACATTCATAATCTAGAAACATCAATTTTTTATCTTACTTTAAATTTGATTCTCTATCAATGTACACATGATGATTTCAAGAAGTTTGGCATGATCTTTTTCACACAAGGAGTACACTAAGATATCATTAAAACACAAAAAAATTATTCATGAAAAGATGAATGACCCTATTTATTTTAAATAATAATACTTATAGTATGTTATTTGACCCAAAAATACTCACTAAGAAATTATAAAATCCAAAAATTCTCCAAAAAATTAGTTTGAGGAATGTGTGATGGTATCACCTTTAACTGGTTGATACATGATCTCAAAAAAATCCTGAAAAATGATCATTTCCCCTCTCAAATAATTGAAATGGTCATAAATTCATATAATATGATAATGTTTGGTGACCATAATATGGTTCAATAGGATATAATCAACACAAAAGCGCAAGAATCCATCTTTCCACATTATCAAGAGAACTAGAAAATCATAATTATATGTACTAGTCCATTTGATTTCTTTTAAATTCTAGATCTCATAATTAGTCATTTAAATCTACAAGATCATTTTTTTGACATTCTATATGGTGGGATATAAACTGGCTTTTCTCCCAGAATATAATTTATCATGAACTCAATCTCATTATTGGGAAGAACTTCTAAGAAATCATTATGGAAAACACCCTAAAAATGGTCTAACTTTGGATAAATTGATTCATGATACATTCCACCATAATCTAAAGCATGATAGACAATACGAGTAACAATACAATCCAATAAGAACTAAATGGGTCATATATGACTAGCCTCAAGATCCCACACACCCATATGACAATAACATCCCCCTTATGGAGATAAAAAATGTACCCCTTCTCTGATAATAGTTGATATGAATATGTTATAGAACTAAAAAATCCATACTAGTAATGATATATGAGCCAATAATTTATAGTTCTAAAAATTAACAATATAAATGGTATCCCCCAATATATTGAGAGAATCCCTTAATGTGTTTGATACTATATTAATGCACTCACAATGTTGTGTCTCTAGTAAAAGCACCATCTATGATTTCTACAAAAAAATCCAAAATGTTTTCAAATAATGGAGATAAAAAATAATGTGACGATCATATATCCTAAAAAACCAGAACAATGGTAGATTATACAAGAAACATACCTATGATAGTATTTGTTCATAATTCAATTATAATTGGAGTTATCAATATAATATGCAACTAGATTATCATTCTTCACATGGTACTTGTTATACTAACATGGGATATTTCACTTTCATAGTACTACTTCTCCTATAGTGGGGTAACATGTCCCCTGACTCCACTTCAACATCTAGTGAAACTCTAGCTACCATCTTTATAAGGGGTATCTAAAACCCTTACCAACTCAGGGATTTTCATAATCTTGTGCCACTTGTTTACTGTAGAATGATATCACAGAACCTCTAACTTTGTCACGAACTTCTAGAGATTCCACACTCATCTAAGAGGTAAGGAATCTATAGGCACATGGTTACAAACACTCAAAAATAATAACACTGGAATAAAATACTATGAAATGATATAATTAAACTGCCCTAGTTTCTCTTCCCACTACTAAATTGGTAGTGACTATTATAAAATCAATTAATTCCACTTGAAGAAGATATCCGAGGTCAACTTTCCAAAATAGAATTGTCTTTTATTAGGGTTATATTAGATTTCATTTTATGATGAGTTTCTAGTTAAGAACATCCACATAGACTCTCACAAAAAGTATTTTTTTCTAAAACCTAGTCTTAATGAAAATAACATCATGAAAATTTATCACCTTCGAGATCGCATTAGTTTCCAATGAAAGAGATAAGTTCTGCATGTAGGTGAAACCTACAACATTTCCTACCATTGAAATTCCCTCCATCTTAAAATACAATAAATCATAACACATTTCATCCCTAAATGTTTTGGGATAGAAATTATTAAGAAATTCATCATTATGTACTTCCAAAATAATTCTTCTAACTTCCATGATTCGACAATAATACCCCACTAACTCTTGGATGATCTAAGATGAATTTATGTAATAAGTTTCACCCTCTAACCCGAGAGTGTCTCAAGATTCTTTATGACCATATAAGGTAACTAAATCTTGAAATTGATTTTGTAGGGTCCTAGTTTCAAATATATCATTGGTGGGGTTATGCATATAAAACTCTCTTTTCTGCTCAGACATTGAAGGATGTGTATAAATAGACTCTATTTCCATTGATCACTTCAAAATCACAAAGTTACCATGATGTTGAACACCCAAGTAAGATATATTAACTAATTAAATCTCTAATACATCTACATTAAGAGTGTTCTGATTTCCAATTGGCTAATGCTTATGGTGAAGATAAAGAGGATACAAATCTTATATAAGACAATCACAAACTAAATAAAACACGAAAAAAAAAATTCATCCTCTACAAGTGATTTCAATAGAGAACCATTGACTCATGTTTTCACTCTAAAAATGTATGAATGGTGTTTTATCATGACACACCAATTCATTTAATTTATATAGTGATATTGATATCTCATATAATTTTTCAGTTGTAAAATATATATCACACAATGAAAATAGAAATATCCATTTCATGAAAAATTCTTGTTGAAATATCCATGTATTCTTATTAGGATTCGTGCATTATCTTCTCACACAATGTTGGACTGTGAGTGAAAATTCCATAGAAATAATAATATCAAAAAATTGTTACCTCAAACAATATGTGAGTCCCCCAAGGTGATGTAACATGAAATATAACATGAAAACATAACCAACAATAACCACATCCGTGGAAACTCTAACTTTTCCCCAATATATGGTACATCTAATCCCACTCACAAGCTCATTACCAAGTCTTACCACATCCTATTCACCATTCAACCTTTTCCCAAAAGTAAAACTAAAAATAATAAAACCAAATCCTTTGATACCCCATTTTAATGTCCCAGAATATGGTACTCTCTCACTTTGCCAAAAAAGGATGTTTATGATAAATCTATTGTGTCACCCCATATTAAAGGTGTTTCCAACTAGTAGTTGTGGTGTGAAGTGTATATTAGGGATACTATACCCATGGAATGAATTCCTATATTAATGTAAATAAACAATATAAAAAATATAAATCAATTAATTAACATATAAAATCACAATAATAAGATACAAATGAATAATCTAATTAATTATATTGATATAATGTATGTTCTTATAGGAATGTTACTAAATTTCATTCTAGAAACAATACAAGTAAATAAATAGCATTCTCAAATAAAATAATCAAAATCCCATAGTCACTAATTTCATATTGCTCCAACCACCAAACATTATCCCATCCAAAATTAAAATAATCAAAAACATGGTCTTTTTCCATTTTCTAGCCCTACGTCAATGTTATCTACTAGGTTACCAAGCATATGCTAGAATAGGGTGAAATTATATCTTATTAGGTAAAAACAAACATATCTTTATTAACAAGATTGATAGAAGTGAATGATATTATGTGATAAAAAAATTATTAATTAACTCAATAGAAAATAAAATACAAAAAATAAATAAAATTTAGATCTACGATAGAATATATATGACCATGTCTTACAAACATTCCATCCATAACCATGTTACTGTGGTAAAATAACCTATTTTAGAGCCATGTTTGAATATCAAACACCATGTATTACTACCATTCCATCCACCACCACATAACCATGGTATATTCACAAAAATATTGGTCAAATCTCTATAAGAATTAGAGTACCTAGGTTAAATCCCTATAATAATTACCATATGAGACTTGTAAAAGACCACTCTCTATAAGAATTACGTTATGGTAAGCCCACTCAACATAACTCAACATAATTTATTTGTAATTTTCTAAATATTATAGTAGGTGTAATAAGTAAAAAATAAAATACATTCATGGTGGTTGAAAATAATGAAACTCGAGTGAATATTCTCTAATGAGATCCACCCCTTAAAAATATAGATAAATATTTTCAACATATCTAATGCAGTTTATCCCATGACTTGATAGAGAGGGGAAGCGATTAGTTAAATTGTTCCCCTCACACCAAGAATGTATAATGTCTGTATAAGAATTGAAGAGGCTATAAAATTTCAATATGTTATAAGAGATAGTCCAAGGAGTGGATCCCATATCTGTTAGAAAATTTTAAATTATTATATTGTCGGTCTACATGGTGTTAAGTGTGAGGTTGTTATATCATGATAATTCGAGTTCAGAGAGAATGTAGAGAGTGAAAACATGTAATATGTGACCAAAAATATATGAGGCTATGAAGGAATCCCATACCATTCCCTTCAAATATCGAATCACACCACCTACCCTGATGTAACCCATCCCACATGAGCCATTAGTTTTTATCTTGGGACCCATAGAGGTAGTTGTCTATATCACCCATTTTCCAAGGAGAGAATGGCTAGGTTGAATAGGCTGAATCCTAATCATAAGCGCCCTCTGAGTGGGTTCCTCATTCCTATACTTACACAGCTAGACCTAGTCATGTAATGTGTACCTAACCCTTGGGACAAGGGCTCTACTTGTTCTGTTAACCCCCTTAAAGATAGAATAATATATGGATGAGTAGATAAACTAGAAACCATTAGCAAAAACTAGGGAGTGGACTATCTTTTCCAAGGTTTTACGATCTATGAAAAATAACCGTATATTGAGGAAGTGAGAGTCTGATTTAATGGAAACACCAACACCCTTGAAATCTAAAAAGAAGGACCAGACTTATTTTTCAAATTACCCCATGAAGAATAAGTGGTTCAAGAGATAATCTTTACTAAAAGGGCACCAAAACGCCAATATAATTACCATTAATTTATCCATATCATCAGTATATATAAATGGTTTCTGAGTTATCATCAAAGGAAAAATAAATTTCATCAGAATTTCTTTCCTCTAGATGACACCTCCACATATATCATAATGGATTTTTATTTTAATCCTCCCAATGAAATCCTTAGTAGAAAATGTTCCTACATTTGAATATGTGAAAACACACATGTATGAAGCATTATTAAGGTCAATATGATCAAAGGTATTTAGTTGGAATCAAATTAGAATAGTCACGATGAACATAGTTTACATGCTGGCCTGGAAGAATGAAATAATCCTGATAAGGCATCTAGAAATAAAATACGTGATCCTACCTAATTTTGATTCCATAGTGATATCTATCCATTTCTCATGATCCACCGGGAGAATGGTTGTAGCTTCATGATAAGGGGGAAATCAAAGGCCCCTGAGAGGGGGAGTGGCCAGCACAAATTCTACCACTCTCTAGATATTTTTATTCAATTAATCTTACCCACATAAAGCGAGATTCAATCACGTCCCATGCCATCATTTTGTATGTGTTGTGAAAAGTTTCTCAAATGTTTCTCTAGTTGATACCTCCCAAATGGATAGGTCGAGAAAGCCTTTTCTATGATGCAGTGTGACTCTTACCAACAAATTTCTCATCCCATATAAATAAACTAATTTTTTATCAATTTTATAAATCAAAAAATTGGGGACATTAATAGGAGAGAGTGTATGCACTATAATGGAGGGAAGGATAATTTTAAGAAGCATAATCTTGCCGCTGAACGAGGGTAACCTACTCTTCCAATTGGTTACATGGAACATGATTAGGTAAATGATGTGGTCAATATGTTGTATATACAACCTTCTATATGTGACAGGGGTCCCTATATAATCCATGGTATGGGATCCATGTTTCATATAAAAACATCTAGAAAGGGAGTTACTTATTCTATCAAACCAGCAAATGGTAATGTAAAAAGTCCACATACCGATGTTTATTATTTATCCAATCCAGAGAATGTAATATTCTATAAATGTGTTAGTATCTTAAATGGATCTATTGTTCACTTTGATGAAATTAATGTATCATCAGCAAGCATAATATGGGAAATGCAATTCACACTCTACCTGCAATGCAAAGGAGAAATATCACTTATACTAATGATTCGATTGATAGGCCGACTGAAAATATCATGGTCTATAATGAATACACAATCAATATAGGGTCCATTTACCTTATTCCACGAAATTCCATAATGAATCTGTGATTCCTCCCCACGAGGCACACAAAAAGACACGATGATCTAAAAAACCTGAAGATCAAGCCAATGAGGCATGGCTAAAACCCCATGCATGAAATAGCTTTGATGATCAAATTCTAATACATGTGGTCATATGTGTTAAACCTATATAGTTTTAAGGTTGTTTTAGAACCCTAGACTTATATGTTTAGATAAACAAGATCCGCCTGATCTAAGGAAATGGATCCTTGGATGAGCCTCCCCCTCACTAACCTATGTTATTCCAGAGAGATCATCCTAGGAAGATATGAAGTCGGCCCCCTATTTGGCACCATGGAATTTATTTTATTATGTAAATTGGACCTACTAACTTGAATGTAATGTACTAATGACTAGGGATACATGATTTTGGGAATAAGAACCAAGGAGGTTGCACATGCAACATAAAGAAAACTCCCTCCCCTGAAGAATTCCTAGGCTGAATCCTATAGATCTCACTTCACAAAGGCCCATGAGGCTCTGTAGAAGGAGCATAGGAAGTTATAAATCCATGGGGAGCTCTTTATACTGATAAGCATCATGTCCTCAAAAATATCATTCTCATCCATAATAGCACAATGAATCTCATTTTCCTAGCTTGAAATACTATAACGAACCACCTACAGGTACTCCTCATGCCTACTTAGGTAGCCTTCCCACAGATGTGGATTTGGTCTATCATAAAGAGTTGTAAAATTTTCCTCTATAATGTACCTAATAGTGTCACTATCATTCATAATGTTATCATCCTCAAGAATAATATTGGGCTAAAAACCTTCATTTCTTATTCATATAAGAATGAAAGTAGGTTGTGTTACTATCTTCCTCATGAAGTCACTTTACATAGTCATGTTAGTGCACCACCCTTTCCTCCATAAGAACCAGCTCCTCCACGTTTTCTTTCTTCCTAGAGTGATCCCATAATAAGCCATCACACCAATCATATTAGTGAGTTATCTTCATAGATTATATCACTTTGGTAAGAACCATATGATTATGTATTTGAGGAGACTATTATTGATTCTACACTTAAGGGTATCTTTGAAGAATCCTTAACCTATTATGTAATACAATCCAACCATGACCATGAGTAGGTTTGGACCACGATTCTCGCACGGCCTGCTTAATGCATGGAAGGTTGTGTCGTGATCGATAAAACATGAAACATTTTATTCTATCGTGGTGAGGAGTAAAGGATACCATTAATGGGGATTGGTTAGATAAGATATGTGTTAATAGGGGACCATAGTATTGGGAAATGCCAATACATCATGGGAATTAGCCATAAAATTGTCAAGATGGCACCCAGTGCGATGACCAACTTATTTGTTATTGCACCAAGACAAAATAACACTAGCGAAACCCAGATACAAAAGACACTTAGGAACTACAAACTGAAAAAATACATAATTTCTTGATGTGTAAAAACACCATTCCCATTATTATCTCATTGATCCGTGATGATCTTCAAATCACCCCAAACATCCTTGGAGAGTCCCCCATATCAAAAGTATCAAGTTGCTTTACAAAGGGAATGCCTTCTTAGGACATTGAAAATACCCTATAGAAAGCAAACAAACCTTTTTTGGTAAATATTAGAGATCTTAATAGTAACAAATTAATCTGATACCTAAACCAAATGCACAGAGGTGTGAGCATTCCGGAAAATTCAGATATGGTTATTTGTGGGATAAGCATGTATGAAGCCTTGTAGCATTAGCCTTCTACCAAAGTCTCTAATCATAGGATGCTATTTCTTGGGATCCTAGACCACCACAAAAAATGATTTATGATATTTCGATTCAATATCGTGGAAATACAATTTCACCATGGCCCCCAAACCCTAAAAATTCTAGATGATTATCGATGACAATAAGAATGAGGTTTCTTAGTTTTATACCCATGAAATATGGATCAAAGTGATAGAGGATATAGATAAAGATAACATTGTCTATAATGAATTATTGAATGATATACCACATGTTGAAGTGGGATAATTTCTTGGGGGTGGGGGTTGAAGGATCCTTGGTGTTATAGAGGTCTACAGAGATAATCATGGACAAAAGAGATGAGGAAAGAGAATAGGGTTTCTTTATTGCGGATGCCACCAATTGGGGAATAAATGGGATGGAATATGGAATACACAAAACATCCTGAATTGGAGGAAATAGTCTTAGAGGATCACTAGAAAACTCTATCTTGTAGGAAGGACCAAGGGATGAGAGGAGATGCAGGATAAAGGAAAAAAATCTCATTTTCATTGGACCTCATAGGATGACCTTCCAAAAATATCACAAGGTGGGAAGAGATGGTTCTTCATGGAGGGAACCAAATACATCATGGGGAAATAATGACTAGGTAGGGATGGTGTGGAAACCCCTGAAAATGGTGGATTTAACCAACAAGGGGTGGAGAAGATGGGGGGATCTGGTAGAGACTCTGAATGTACCAATGTCGGACCAGGGGGAGAGGCCTTTGAAATGGGCTAAATAGGGAAGGAGTAGTGCCTGGGTGCCACCAGAGGCCGACGATCAGGAATTTTCTTCATCCTATAAACAAGGAGTTGGTTCCCTTATATGTGGTGGAAAGAACAAAAATTTGGGTCTGAGTGGGAGAAGAGAGGCTGAGACCAAACAGAATATTATTGCACACAAAGGGAGATAAAGTTATGGATTGGAATAGAGATATACATATCAACATAGATCCATGCATTATAATACTCATCCAAATTCACCGTGCAATGGTCCAAGAAGTATAAAATCCCTAAAGAGTTTCAATTTTTCCATATGAAGTCTTCTAAAAAGTCAATGGAAGACCAAGAAGATCCACCCAAACAGCCACATGAGAAAAGTATGTTCCATGATTCCCGTACGTTGACCACTAAAAAAGAACAAACATACACCAACACATAGAACTATGGGTAAACACTAAGATTCAGTAAAATAAATATGAGAAGAAAAACCCACCAAGAAGGATTTTTGCGATGAGGATGATATCCTGTTCAAGCACCTCCCCCCATGATCTCAAAAAGATGCAAAATTTTAGAAGAAGTGGGTTTTCCAATCCGAATTGAAAAACCAAAGTCCAGTTGAGGCTAGAACTAGCATTAATGAAGTCTTTAAGAATAATATTTAAGCCATAAATAACCCCCATATTAAGGTCTAGACGGTCCTATGAATGTTGACGGGGGGTCGAGGTAATCCTAATAAAAAAATAATAACCATTGAAGGGTAGGCTGGAAAGGTAGGAAATGGATCCCACAGAGGACACAATGAAAATGGAAAAGGGTTTAAAATCTCTATATGGGGGCCTTATTCCTACCCTTGGGAAGTCACTGTAGAAGAATCAGTAAAAAAAACTTGATCAGGCGGCAGCGCATGTGGTGCATTCGAGCAATACGGAGAAGGTATTTTACCTCTTGATCCCACTCGACATCATCATTAAAACAAATATGTGTGTATGTTATAATAATTAGAATGATATATAATCATCCAAATAATATAAAAAATTCCTTTTATATATCATGGATATCACAATATCACATCATAAATCTCAATGGTAAATTATGATAGTTTTTATTCATATATAATATAAAATTTTTTGAAATAAATCCCAATTTATTAACAATCATGACAATAATAAATAAGCCAAATATTATATATTCAATATCAATAAATAAATTAATCTATTGGGTCCTTTTAAAAACAGTTTAAACCATTAGTTAATTCAATTAAATTCATGTTTCTCTGAATGAAAAATATCCACATACTTAGTTAGAAGACAATTAGAATAGTGTATTTTAAGGAATAATTATATTCATTTTTAATTTTTTTTGGAGATCACTAAATTGGAACAATCACAATATTTTATAAACATTATAATTATAAAAAAAAGGAAATTATTTTGACCCACAACATTAACTAACAATCCAGAATTGCTTCCAACAAAAAATTCCCATAAGGAAGATGGTGTGGGTGATTTCCAAGACAATCCTAGATGAAAAAAAATCATGATCAAAACGAAAAATTCACATTGTCAAATGGTTTCACTATAATGGTTGGAGAACCAATTAATAGAGTGGATATGTTGGTCCAAAAACACTTACTAAGGATTGAAGGCAGTATCATAATGTCGTGGAGGAAGGAAGACCCTTTAAAATCACAGGGACTGTTCCGTAGATTAAAGATGAGAGTATTATAGGTGAGATGAAATAAAATTAAACTTCACAACATAATTGAAAAAACGTTTGATAATTCAATGATATTTTATCTAGTTATATGTTGTGGAAATATTTATTATGTGATATTCCAATAAATCCCATTTCCTTAGAATTTTTTTAAATCACCTAATCATTACACCATGGGAAATCCCTCTACATAGCATGTAATTATTTTATAGATTTAATTTCATTACCATTTCCATTTAAAAATCCTGAACAACTTTTAATGAATCTATCATTTCTATGAAACTAGGAAAACAATTGACCCTTTCATACCCATAATTCATTGTTTCAGAAAAAAATGAATCCATGAACATTATTTAATTTTAACCTATAAGGATCTCTATGTGTATCCTCTTCAGTTTTCCCATGTTTATATGAAACATATGTACAAACATACTCATAATAAAAGATAATGACAAAATTAGAGAGCAGTTTTCCAGAAAAATAAGGGATCTTACACTTTTCATGAGAGTGACATCCCATTATTGAATAGTGTTGGGTATTTATAATAATGTCACTCCTTAGTTATATTTGGGAAATTACTCCCTTCACTTCCTCACACCTCTAATGAAATTTGGATCAACAAAACAATTCAAAAATATCTAATCAAAATCTGTATTCACATTCTACTTCGTTTGTTCATCCCAAAAACAATCTTTATTGTCCTTAATTAGAGATCTAAAGGAGGATCTTCTATGCCAAGATAATCATTTTCACTAACCTCTTTCTTATTTTATTTTTTTGCTTATATTATTCCTTAATGATTAAAATATTATTTCCCTGGTATTATATATATATATATGTGATTATTTTTAATAAATAATATTCATTCATCTCATATTATATCAAATAAATACCAAAAAAATTATTCATGTGTACGGAAGACTACCACCTCATGATCATATTTAATTCGTTTTGCATCCTCACCTCTCACAGATACTCCCAATAATAATTTTAATGATTCTATATTATATTATTTAGATATCAAACATTATGTAAATGTAACATATCCAATACCTTCCTACATTATTATATATGGAAAAATTATTACATCATTCATGTGTATGATATATTATCTCCCCACGAAGCGACGCAATTATATTTATATTATCACATCAGATGGATGGTATATATATATTTACATAAATATATAATAAGATATTTATGATATTATAATCATTATTTAATGATAAAATAACACAAATTTTTTTTCTAATGATAATCAATTAAAGGTCTTTATCCACCTTATTATATCATTTAATAAGTCATCTATGATTAATTATTATTTCATGTTATAAATTTATCCCACATTTCCTATTATGCATTGATATTTTGATACCATATTATTTATGTTCACATGGGATTATCCTTTATCCTTGTATTTAATGATATCAATTTTCACCTTTGACCCACACATTGTGTTTTCCTCTCATGTTTATTCCCTAACATTATTTTTATCTCACCCATTTTTTCTATATATTCCAAAGGTTATACCATTTATTTTTTGGAGATCAAAATTAATTTGATGCTCATTATAGGGAATAAAATAAATAAATTTTATTTTAGGATCACATTGATTTTTAATTAACCTATCTATCCAAAGAAACTATCCATCATGATCATTGGGTTGCAATAAATAGATGTTTTTTATGATCATTTAATAATTTGTGTAAAATTCTTCTATCCCTAAAGTTTGTAGTAGTGTAAGGAATTGTTATTTTTGGGAATTAGGACTATAATAATTTAGTGAGAGCCATAGTGATATGAATATGTGTTAAAAAGTATCTTGTTTTTTTAAAATATTGAGATTGTGGATTCTAAACAATTTCATTTTTATCACGATAGTAAAAAATCATGTGTTTTTGGGATAGTTGTACCTTGGGTAATTAACATGTAAATGGAAAATTAAGCATGACTTTTTCAATATATATTTTACCATAAAGAAAATTGTTGAACACCTAGTTTGACATTCTCGTGGGATATGTTTTAGAGATTCAAAAAAAATCATTATTAACCACTATGCAGGTTTTTAGAAAAATATTTTATAAAATAATATTGGAAATGTAACAATTGATACCATATATTGAAACCTATATGCTCCTATGTAAGGATATACTAATAATTTATAAATTTATTTCTTTTAGGTTTATAAATTTCTCCTTTTTATTTGAATTATATCTTATTAAACCTTGAGATTTAGAAAAAAATTCAAAATAAATATATTTTTTTTCGATATCATTTTTTCACATAACACTGACTTGAAATCAGACACAACATAATAATATAATATTTTTTTAATATGATAGTCATCGCCTAACAATTAGAATGGTTTTAATGAATTTTATTATATATTTTTTTTAAATATATTATTAAAACCAGTATATTAATAATAATTCTTTGCTGACCAATGATTTAGAAATGTAAATTAAAACCAATTTAAAAAACAAGGAAATATAATTTTGAGAAAAAATTTTTTTGAGCTCAAATAAATTTTATTGAAATAAATTAACTGAAATAATATTGTTTAATTTTTCTAATAAAATATATATTTTATAAACTAAATATTATTATTAACATCCATATTCTATTTTTCTTAGTAATTATATAATAATATTTCTAATTATATTATTAAAAGAGTATTATCTATAAGAAGCAGTTTTCTCACATTTTTCAAATGTATTTTAAAACTAATTTATTTCAAATTTTGTAAATATTTTATTATAATTAATATTATGTTTTTATATGATCATTTTAATATTATATTATTTAAAATATTTTATATTTTTTGAGAAGATTATTTTTCTCAAGAATAATGAAAAATACTAGTATTTATTAAGAAATGTCATTTCTATTATTGAAATTAATGACCTCAAAATTAGATTAAAGATGTTTAGAAAAGTCTAACTTTGATAATTTTTTATCAAATAATAAAATTTATTTCATTTTAATAAATATTTTATTTTAATATTATAATAATATATTTTAAACATTTTAACCTTTTTTCTTTGAAAAATCACATTTTCATCACTTCTGCGAGATTAAGGTTAATCTGAAATTTTCCTCATTTGGTAATTTAATTCATAAAAATTGATTCATTATTTTTAAAAATAATAATTTATGGTATATAATATGGTAAAGTTAATCATTTTAAATAATTAATTGTAATAAACAGTTACAATTGATTAAAACGGTTTAGGTTAAAATAGGTTTAGCGAGGGTAAAAATAAAATGATAATGGGTAAATGATAGGGAATATTGAAAAACCCCATATTATGGACATATTTCATAATTATATCCTCTAATAATTGATATTGGACTATTTTGGATTCCTATTGAATGTTTGATATTTGAATGCACCTTTCTATTTTCAAAAACTAGATGTGTTCCACTTATATCACTTATAAAATGATTCTTCCTCTCCTCTCCATTTTACACCTTCAAAACTCATTATTTTAGATAATATCATCCTAAATAATTTCATTAATTATCTAAAATATTCATATTGTCTTAATTTTTTAGGATTTCCTCATATGAAGGCTTTATGTGTAATCCTAAATAGTCTCACTAGAGGAAATGAAAAATTATTAAATATGTTTTTTGATTTATTTATTATTGAAAATCAATTAATAATTTAAAAATATTTAAAAACAAATAAATGTATCCAACATATATATATATATATGTTATTTTTTTAGTTTCATAAATTAAATAAGCATCCAAATCCACTAATGTAATTTCAAATCCTTAATAATGTGTATTGGGGATTACCACCTCACGAAATGATGTTTTTTTCAATAAAAACCTATTATTAATAGATATACTATTATATATATTGATTATATATTATATTTTTTATATTATTTTACATATATAATTATAAAACTACATATACCTTCATTCCATCAATTTTATTGGAAAACAATAATGCCGCTTATGTGTACAACAGACTGCCTCCTCGTGAACTGATGGGATGTGTTTTTCATTTGATTTTTAATTAGACTCTAATAAGAAAACATTGAATAAATATATATTATATTTGTAAAATATTTATACCTATAAAATTTTTATATTACATATTCCTTTTATACATTCCATTGTGTTGGAAATCAATAACATCGCTCGTGTGTACAACAAGCCCCCACCTCTAAAGGAGATGTGATTCATTTTTCACAAATAATTTACATGGAAGCTAATAAGGAAAGTATTAAATAAAATATTTCATAGATATATATATATATTATATAAAAATTATTCTATAATTTTAATATATTATTTACCTTTTTTCTTTTAATCAATCAACAAAAAGGAGACAGTGTTCTGGCATGTGTGTAGTCTACCATCTCAATGAATGATGTATTTCATTTTCATTCAATAAAATTAATGTATTATTAAAAATACACATACAATGAATATTTATAACATTTATAGCATGATTAATTATATATATATTATGTAACCATGATCAATGTTAGTGGGATGAAATTAGAAAACCGGCTTTATAAGAAAAATAATGATGTTTTTACGTGGAATGCATTATTAAGAAATAATTATTTATAAATGTGTATGAAGTGGTCATAAGTAAATAATATATTATGTTATATATATAATTTTTTATTCAATATAATAATAATAAACATCTATTTATTATACATGAGGTTTGAATGTGCATGAGAAAAGTCAAGAGTTAAGGCAAGTAATTTATAGTATCTCTTTTATTTTGAATGACATATGAAAATTCAAATTTGTTTAATATATATAGTTCATATTACACCCCTTTTAAATGTTTTATGATAAATATTCTTATTTTTCTAACATGTAAATTTTCATTTGATTTTATTTTTCTTTTTGTCTTATGACAAAAAATATTATTAACGATGTATGGGATTTACTATCTCAAACATAATTCATTTGGACACAAGTCATGTCATTTAGTCTTCTCCTTTTATGATTTGTATATAAATCCCCTTTGATATGTAATATAATGACTTAATATTTTATCATGATATTTTATTCTTATTTTAATGATTTATTTCATGTGTATTATTATTTAATGTTACCCAAGTGGCAATGTATTAATGTTATAATCTCACCATTTCTCAAGATTATCTATATTTATGATTATCATAATGAACTATTATGATAAATCTCTCAATAATCTCATTAATTTTCATCCATCCTAATTATGTAACAGTATTTATTGTTCTCTGTTCATTTTATTCTCTTTTTGTACACATGAGTCAAGAAGAATATTTTGAAAGAAAACTGAGCCTACTTCTCTTTAAGGATTAAAATAACTTTTTCTTCTGTATCCATGCCTTGTAAAAAAAAATTCTAAAATATTTTAAAATTCCCCAAATTATTTATTAAATATTCTTTTACCGAAATTTTACTTTTATATACAGTTTTATAAATATTTTTCATGTTTTTTTTGAAAATTTCAAGTTGGGTTTTACCAAAAATGAGAAGGGAAACATTTTTCAACATGTATTTATAAAATTATATTTTACTACATCATGAAAAAAATTATTTAGTTATTTATTTTTTATGTTTCAAAGTTAAATTTCATATAAAACAATTTCCAACATGTTTTATGTATTTTTTTAGTTTTAAAATTTTGATTATCAAAATAAAGTAAATTTTCCATAATAAAAATTTTAAATGACTTTTAAAACATCATTTATATGTTTCCATGGAAATTTTGAAGATATTTATTTTAATAAATTATTTATGGTTTATCATGTGTTTTTAATGTGGATATCATATTTTCCCTAATAAATTCCCTAAATATTCTTTTAAAAACATTATCTTGCTATAGTGGAATATTTTGATGTTTATTATTCATTTTTGGGGACATCATCCAAGGTTACAACTCTTATTATTTCTTTGGATGGTATATGATTATGATATAATGATTGTTATGAAATCCTGTTTCTGTTACTCATGTTATAACATTGTAAATTTTTAATGAAATCTTCTTATATTTCCATGGGTTATGCTATTATTAAATGATTTTGAAACCTGTTTATTTTCCATATGTTACATAGTGATGATTATTTTGAAAAACCATTCTTTTAATAGATTCTGATTTTATGAAGAGTTTATGATAATTTTTAACAAATATTTGTGATTTCAATTCTGTGATTTTGGTAACATTAAAATAAATGATGCTATTTAAGTTATAACTAAGGACTGTGGCTACATTATATCAAAAATTTATAAGATATATATATCCTTCTAGTGGAATGGTTAAATATTGATTTCTTATGATAAAATTAGGGATGGAATGGGGAGAGAACCGTGATCAATATTGGACTTTTTCCTCTATTATTTTCATTGGTGTAAACCTTTTCAATTATATTGGTTTGGGTAGAAATCCCATTCCACTATAATAGCTTTGTAAATGATTATTTACTAATATGAAAATGAAGTTATATTCTTATTTTTTTAAATCCCAATTTTTTCTTCAATGATATTCACTAATGCCACATGTTCATGGATTTTATAATGAATTAGGTCTTATGAACTACCAATCACTATTTGATGACTCTTGTTTTTCATTTATTATTTATATGGTGTGGTTTTTATATGTTATTCTTATTTTTTATACTCTTATTTTCAAATTATCTTTACATGTTTCCTTTATTTAACCTCAATGTGAATATATGGTCACCCATAACTATATATCCATTATATAAGATATCAAAAATGGAATAATGTCTTATAAGTCTTTGAATGGTGTTATTTTTGAAAAATCTTGTGAACATGATATAGATAACTTATAGCCCCATTTTTCATGATTCCAACAGTTCCAAGGAACTATACCTAAATTATTATATAGTGGATCATTTTGTTATATAATAGATATTATCTTCTATGATATATTATCAATGTTGAAGAATATTGGGTTTTTAATTTTGGTGTTATAAAAATGTGTAATTATAATTCATAAAAAGGGTTGAAAGAACATTGGTGAGATCTATAAGGTTTTTAATAAATATTATTCTATGTGTGAGTCAATATGTAGGAAAATTTCCATGAATATTGGTAAAATATATTAATGGTAGTTTCTAGAAAAAAGGTTCCCTATCTAGATAATATAAGTAGATATGGATTTTATATAGAGGCACATTTTGTTAATAACTCCAAAAAGGGAACATTGAGAAGGACTGGATCATTACTCAGTGCATGAAAATTAGAATTTTTATAAACCTATTTTGACATTTTAGAGAGATATTCATTTGAAATTAAAAAAAAATTACCAAATCATCATGACGGATTTGAATGTATGATGAGCATGAAAAATATAGGTAAATCTTATGGTTTCATAGATTCATAATAATTGGAAATTTTTTAGAAATCATATAATTTATTTTAAATTATTATGTTGTTCCCATCTATTATTAATTGTTCATAAAATATTTTTTGGTTTCAGTTCATCATGGGAACCCGAAGGAAACTGACTAATATTTAATCAGATAAGAATTAATTTTATGATAAATTAATGGGATGATAGTTTGAGTAATTGATACCATGATTATGGAAAATTAGTTATCATGATATATGATTAAAAAATTCATCCTTAACCAACTCTTAAAATCACTAAATAAGATAATGATGGAGATTGTTGAGATAATGGGTGGGATAACCATGGAGAATAGATGATTATGTTTCCTATATGTTAGGAATGTGGGAATAATAACTATAGTGAATGTCTCAATGGAATGAATATATTTTTTATATGTGGAGAATAAGGACACTGAGTAAGTAATTACTGATAGAAAATCAAATACTATGTTAATGAAATATTTTGTAATTTTATTTTCCATAAGTTATAATCAATAAATTAACAGTTCAAATATATAATATTTCAGTGTTATACAGATTAATTTCATAGGAAAAAATATCAATAAGCTTATTAGAAAATTTATACTTATAAAATATTATTTTTCAATGATAGAGTGACTAAAAATGACATTTAAAATGAACAAAGTATGAATATATAAGATAATAAAAATTAGTTAATGGTTTAAGACTGATATATTATGATGGATGGGTTTATGCCTTAGAATTAATTAGCTATGAATATTTAAGTATTTATCAATATAGTTTATTAAGGATAATTTCAAATATTTTGAATGGTTGTGGTTACCAAGAATCATGTTTTATTTAAAAGCTGATATTTAAAGAAAACATATTTTTAAGGGAAGATAACCATTTATATTTTTCTAATATCAATCAAATTAATCTAGTTTAGGTATTGAGATGAATAATTTTGATAATGAAAACTAGATAACATTAATGAACATAGAATTGGTTAATGTTTTTTTTGGAAAAATTGGAATGTATTATCATGGATGGAGTTTACAACATTATCAAATTTATTGATTACATTTAATTAACAATGGTTTTAGTCAATTTATGAGGATGAATGTACGTGTTCTATACTGTTTTGTTATAATTATAGTTATTGTGATGTTTAATGGAAATATATGAATAACTTATTCACATATTTGGTATACGAAAATTAAGTGATACATTATGATATTTGGGTAAATAATGTTATGTTAATTTTTTTTGGAAATTTATTAATATTCTTTGAAATATTAGAATTTCTAAAAGGGAATAAGATTAACCATCTATGGATTTTCATCTCTTTATCAGTGGATGAGGTTTTATAAAATAATTTATTATTACACCATATGATGATTTATGATTATTTGATAACATGAGGTAACCATTTTATTATTATGATAAAAAAGAGGGATGTAATTAGTATTAATTCAATCATGGATCTGGTTATTTGTTAGAGATTTTTTCATAAAAACAATCGTATTCATTTTAGAGAGAAAGTGATAAATTGGAATTTTATGGAAGAAAAAAAAATTATGAAAATGTCTTCACAATAAAAAGGAATGAAAATACCTATGTCTATTGGTCCCTCTAATATTATTGACTGTATTAGGATATTAGCATATTAATCAGTGTTTCCAATTAACCTCACTAAAGTCTTATATATGTTTCATGTATCTATCTAAATAATGTACATTCAAAATTGTTCACATGTAAAGAGCACAGAGGTCATACCACCTATTCATGTTCCTTCATTTGAGGAATAATCATATGAGTTTTTTGACAGTATATGTAATGTACACTAAAACAAGACCACTCATCTGGTAATTTTTTTGTGGTGAAACAACAATCTTAGAGAAGATACATTTGAACCCAATGAATTTATGAGGTATAAGTATTCTAATTTTTCAACAGTTAGATGAATTATTATGGGGAAATTTAGTATAAAAAGTTATAATGTAACACGTTCATATTTTGTGAAATAATTTTTTTAAAAATGTAATATTTTTACAATATCAATATTTAAAAGGAACATAATTTTGAAACAAGACACAACATATTATTAAAATAATATTATTTAATGTTATAGTTATTGACTGGACCATGGAACAGATTGTATGAAGACAATTAACTATATTATGTATTTATACTATTTAAACATATAAATATATTTAATTCAATATAGACCAATTATTTGAAAATGAAAATAAGTAACCATTTGAAGATAAATGAAAATAATTTTCCAAAAAATAATTTTTCTTCACAAAGACATTTAATATCTCAATAATTTAACTAAATAATATTTGGTGTATAATTTGAAGGGAATGTATTTTTAATATTTTAGATTAAAAAATTAATTTTCATCTTATGAGTTTTCTGAGGATGAGATAAAAATGAATACAATTCTATGACTAAAAATATCATTAATATAAAATAGTAGTTATTTCTATTTTTAACATATATATTAAATTTAGTACCTTAAATTTTTTAAAACAATATTAATAATATTAAAATAATTTTCAATTAAAAATTTTAATTTATATGAGGTTGAACTTTTAATATTTGTCTGACAAAATATATTTTTTGATTAGCAATAAAAAATAATAGTTTTCATTAAGAATTGTCATTTATTTAAAAGAAATTAAAGATATAATATTTATTTAATGATTAATTTTAAAAGAAACATTATTTTAATAATATATATATTAATCCAATTTGGGTGATTAATGTCTATTTCAAATTTAATTTTGATATGAAAACATTTTAATAAATTGAAAATATTCAGATATGAAAACATATTTTTCAATGTTCCAATAAGATTAATTTGATATTAAAATATTATGATTTAATGAATTTTATTTTGAAAAATGGATTATAATTTTCATATGACGAAAAAATATATTATATAATAATGTATAATTAATTATTTACTATAATAAATAGTGAAAATAGTGAAAATTAATTATCATGGTTACGGTTAAAACATATTTACATGGGGATAAACAAAAATTATAATGAGTAAAAGTCATATAATAATTTATCAATTCAATTGAATTGAAATATAGATGTGTTATAAACAATAATAATTGATATTGATGCATTTTATATCCCTTTAGGTTCTCATAAAAGTGGATACATGTTTTTCATTGAGAAAATTACAAGGGTTCCACTCACCTCACGTATAAAGGCTACCCCATCTCCTCTCCACAACACACATAAAAACAATTTTATCAGAAACTTAATTATAAAATAATTTCCATAATTACATATCCTTGTTCTAGATATATTACTGGGGTTAGGAATCACTCATATGAATTATTTTAGAGAAAAAATAAAGAGGCTCCATAAAAAAGATGTAAAATACTTAAAAATGCATTTATGATTTATTTTTTATATCCACCTCCATTAATTTTTTACAAATACAAATAGAATAGTTTCCCCAATATTTTATGATGGTATTATGTTATTTTATTTACAAAAATCCATCTCATTTTCCATCAAATGTGATATGGAATCCTCAATTGTGTGTACAGATGACTACCACCTCATGAGCCGACATTATTCGTTTTCTATCAGTATCTCTCATGAATGGATATAATGATATATTTAATGTGTATATATGATTGTAATCATATTATTATAACTTTTTAATTATAATACCACATACAACATGTAACCTATCTACCGATTGGGTTACAATAATGTCACTTCTATTTACGTTGGACTACCACCTCAAAGATAGATTTGATGTGTTTCTCATTTGAATTTTTGTTGGATAGTGACAATGATATACTAAATAAATATATATGATATTTTTGACATATTTATACTTATGTAATTATGATATCAAATATAGCACATTGCGTTCTGTTATTTTGTAATATGATAATGTCGCTCGTGTGTATGACGAACAATTGGTTCATGAAGAGATGTGAGTTCTCATCACATATGTTATACATAGAATGTAATAAAGATAGGTTTAAAAAAATATGATATATATGATATACCATTATTATATAATGGTAATATATTATCTACCATTCATTTCTTCAATCAATTTTTTAAATATAAAACCATATATGCATATATAGGGTAGGACATTTCCATTAATTATGTATTCAATTTTCCATCACTCTCTTTTGTGGATAACTATAAATACATATATAATGAATATATGTGACTGTAAATTAATTTTTTTTGTATAATACAACCATGATAAATATAAGAGGGTAAAAATACTAACCTAAAACATTTGTGCAAAATAAAGGAGATATTAGCAGAAACAAAATTTTAACAATGAATTATGAATAAATGTGATCTAAATGATTATCAGTAAATATTATATGATGTTATATATTTATATATTAAATTATTTCTATGTAATGTATATATATAAATATATAATATAGATATATTAATTTAACATTAGTTTTGAATATGTTCAATATAATTGGTGACCAAAGGTAATGAATCACTACTACAAATACGGCTTTTATCAGCGCTAATAATGGCCTTTATCAGTACTAGAAAAGTACTGATAAATCTGGTGAAGATAAATGGGGCATCCCCTTTATCAGCACTCCAAAAAGTGCTGATAAAGACCCCATTTATCAGCGCTAAAGAAAGAGCTAATAAAAGGGGTCTTTTATCAGCGCTAAAACTCAGCGCTGATAAAAGGGTCCTTTATCAGCACTTTGTGTTTAGAGATTATAACAGACCACTATATTAGCGCTTCCTTTATCAGATCTTTTTTAAAAGTGCTGATAAAAGGTAAAAAATAAAAAAATTTAAAAAAAATTAAAAAAAAATTAAAAAAAATTAAAAAAAAATAAAAACACATTAAAAAATACTGCCAATCGGGGGAAGGGGGGGATTTTATAGCACTTGATCCCCCCCCATTTACAGCGCTTTTCTACCCCTGTACAGTGCCCCTTGCACCCCACTTCACCCTTTAACAGTGCTTGCTCCCATATTCCCCCATGCGCGCGCGCCCCTACCTCCACCAGGATTTGAACTCTAGACCTCCCCCCTGTGCGCCTAAGCCTTTACCACTACTCTATTTTGACTTGTATTCCAATTCATGATATCTCTATATATATATTTATATATTTAGTTATATTTATTCGTATAGTAATATATATTTATATTAATATATATATAGTTATATTATAATATATATAGCTATATAAATATATATATAGTTATATTAATATATATATATATAGTTATATTTATTCATATAGTAATATATATTCATATTAATATATATATAGTTATATAATCATATATATAGTTATATAAATATATATATAGGTATATTAATATATATATTTATAGTAATACTAATATATATATATGTAGTTATATTAATATATATATTGTTATTAGCTTAATATATATATAGCTAGATTAATATATATATATAGTTAGATTAATATATAGGTATATAAATATTAATATATTTTTATTTTAAATAAAATGGATGTTAGTTATTATTTAGATAAAGATAATATATTTTATATGTTAATATATTTTATTATTTATATTTATAATTAAATTTTTAGGTTTGAATATATAAAAAATATATATATATTTTTATATATTTAATTATAAATAGTAGTGAATTATTAAAAAGGGTGAAATTTCAAATAAATAATGTCAATATGAATGTAATACCTTCTAATAAATTCAGTCCCCACAAAAAAGCCAATAATACGCCCCTTAAACGAGGCTGAAAATCCACAAAATGTTAAAAAAATTGGGGTACGTCGACAACAAACTCAATTTTAGAGGACTTGGGAATCTTTTGGCCTCGAAAATCCCTAGACTAAGGTCACCTAGGCCAAAACGACATAGAGATTGTCATAGGTCTCGATTTGATATGTGGTAGAGCTCAAACGGACACCCGGATCAAAAGTTATGGTCGTTTGAAGTTTGAGTTGCTTTTTCAACATATTTTGGATCTTTTTTTTAATTTTTTTAGTCTTATAATTGTTATTAAATGACTAATACTCCATAATAATTTTCAAATTATTAATTAAAAATATTTTAATTAATTTTTTATAACACATATTCACTAAATATCTTATATATTAAATATATTATAAGTGTAAATGTACATTTATACTTATCTAAAATATATTTAAAATTTATATATTATATTAATATCAATATAAATATAATTAAATATTAATTTATTAATTTATTTTTTAATATTTCTTTGAAGTCGACCCTTTATCAGCGCTACTAAAAAAGTGCAGATAAAGGTGGTCCCTTTATCATCGTTAAAAAACCTCTTATAAATGGACCCCCCTTTATCAATGATTTTTATTTAGCTCTGATAAGGGGGGGGGGCTGCGAAAAACTGTGTTTGTGGTAGTGAATTTCTAGTCTCTCTTTTATTTCTATGAGACATATGCAAATTAACCACTAATTTATTTAGTGTTATGTATATACTTTCCAATTTAAATTATATATCAGGAATATAATTTTTTTCTTGATATTTTTGGTTTGAATATATGTTATTTTTTATTGGAGAATATGATTCCAAATATTAGAAAATGGTATGAGATTTTGTCTCAAATTACATTCTTTGAGATATATGTCATGTTAAAAACCTATATTATTTTATTAAGTGTATATACAACACCACTAAAATGTAATATCTTTAATTAATATTCTCACATAATATTATATGTTTTAAATAATTTTATTATTCTATTAGGCTTATGGTTTAATAATTTTAAAATATTAATGGTTTTTTGGTAAAATCTCATTATTTATCTAGATTATTTATATTTATGATTATGATAATGATATATTATATTTCATATCTATATAAACTTCTAAATTTTTTCCCTATGGTTATAAAATACCAATACATTTTTTTATTAAATTTTAATCACTCTCTCTAATCAATTTTAAAAAATAATGTTTTTAATTTTAACCCCCATTATTTTACTCTTCATTGAAAAAACATTATCTTCCATATCCATGATTACAGAAATAAACTGTTTACATTAATAAAAGGATTTATCAATGATATTTTTATCCATTTTTTTAAAAAATGTTTTTAAATAATTAGTAATGTTGTCTTCTATAAGAAAATTCATGTTTTCCATTTACATGAAATTTTAATAGAATTTTTGTTTCAATTTGTATAGCCTAAATAGTATTTTCAACCATCATGTCTAAATAACTATTTGAAATCCTCATATATACATTTAAATGTTAATTTTCTTTTAAAATTATTTCTAAATCATTTTAGGAATATTTTTTCACATATTGATTTTTGTAATTAAAATTTTGAATTCCTCATAAAATGATTTAATTTTTAAAAATATTACACTATAATTTAAAAGGTTATATTTAAATAAAAATATATTTTTTAAAATGTGTAATGTTTTAATTTATTTTTTAATGTGGGAAGTCAATTTTCCTTTTGAAATATTCCAAGTGATGTTTAAAAACAATTTTCCATTTAATATAACATCCTTGATGTTACTAGTTATTTTCTATTGACAATATGTAAGGATACCATTATAATTATTATTTTAGATGGTTTACATTTATGGTAGAATTATTTTTCGAAAAACATTTCTTCACAATTAGTTATAACATGATAAAATTATTATGAAAACTTCTTGTTTTTCATGGGTTAATATCCAATGAAATGATAATGTGATTAAGAAACATATTTATTCCACTGGTTATATTGTTATTAAATATTTATTAATTTATGGTCTCAAGATATAGTAACACATATACATTGTCTTAAATTCTTATATTGACACAAGATACATGGAATCTCATCCTAAATTAATGAATCGTTTAATAATCTAGGAATTTAGGATTCATACATCATTACCATATTACATTTGAAAAAACTTGAATTTTTTTTTGTAATATCATTATCCCCTCTACCATATCTTAACATATTATTCGTAGTTCCCTTCCTTGATTCCTAGGAAAGGCAAAAAAAGTATGAGATCAAATTCTCAGTCAAACTAAAATATAACATGAGATCTCATGAATTAATAAGCATCAAAAACATTTAATGGAAAATAATTTAACCTGAATTCATTTTAAATAATTTAATTATAATAAACTATAAGAAAATATAAATAATATACAATAAATATCATTTATTCAAAAACATTAATTTCATGTAATTAATAACATAAATATTATAACTATATTAGGAATAATCAATATATAATCATAAACAACATAAAATAAATAACATATTATGAATAAAATATAAATCTAATTAATCAAAATATAATATCATTATAAAACTATCTTGGATAATAATAAACTAATTTTCAATTAAGGAATTTATTAATTGTTTGAGTTCAGTATGTCATCCACCATGATACCTGTACTATCAATAACTTTCTTAAGAATGTTTAAAAGTTTTGTCTAGGTATACACATGAAACCAATTTAACTAAGTCTACCCAATAGATTCTTCTCATGATGCTACCGACTCATAAGTGGTCTATAAATAACTAAACCCTACCAGTAAATACATTTACAAACCATTCCCATATATCATATTAATGATGTAAATTCATGAACAATATTCTTTATCAATAAATTTTAGTATCGAGTAAGGAATATGGATTAACAATAATTTTCTAATCAATAATAACATTTTGTATTTAATATACTATGTATAAAAATCATATATGGTTATGAAATAATAATATCCATGATATGTAATATTTATATTTTGGGGAAATTTATTTATCCAAATATCTTGGAAATGTGAATAATTCAAGGTAATGCTAAAAATATATTAAATTAATCATGAATGTGAAAGTAAATATGCTCCTTGGTGAAATTGATTGTAACACCCATATAACGAATAAATATGGTATCAATAAAAAATCGTCTTATTTGATTGTATGTAAAATAAATGATTGTTTCCATTGGTGAATAGAAATACCATAAAATGCCCTTTAACAACAATATCAGGGAAAATATGCTTTTGACATTGAAAACGTTAATAAAGATAAAATTCCATTATATATTTTGAATGTAATTTTATTTAAAAGATAAAATTGATAATTATAATGTAATATTTAAAACATTGAGTGATAAGGATGGTTGTAAATCATGTTCATGTCATACACATTAAAAACAGATCATTTCACATTTTCTGTAAAATCCAGAAAAATATAGTATGGAAAGGGTCAGGAGGATTACATTCAATGAATTTTTGAATAATAAAATTCATTAGAAATTCATTTTCTATGTCATTTTGATAAAACTAAATATATTTTTGAAGACATTTTTAGAATAAATGTTTGTGAAAGAAAAATTAATTTTTATTGGAGAGGGAAAGAGTCATTTTCATTAAAAAAACTCAATATTTTTAAGTAAAAAATAGTTTAAAATGGCTCGATTACATGAAAACATGTTACATAACCATAGATGAAAATATTATAGGAATTTATGAAATAAAAATGAAATAATTTTCTTTCTATGTAAATTCTACCAAAAACATTCTCGATTAAAATAGGATTGTGAAAAAACCTCAATAAAATCATTATATCCACGTGAGAGAAAATAAATGAATCAATTATGTCTATAAAATTTATATTCAAATAAAATAAGTTGAAATAAAACTTAATATATTCAAAAAAAATTACATCCATAATCTTATAACATCAAGAACAATGAAGAAGTGATATAACCCAATGAAAAAATATAGTTATTAATGTTTTTAAAACATGGTAATTTTCATTTGAAATTACCTTGGATGAAATAATTAAATTAAAAACTAATTTACCATTATTTATGAAGTATTGAAGTTTATACATGAAAAATTAAATTCCATAAAAAATAAATTAGGTTCATAAAAGTACAATACAAGTCATGAAGTTAAATTGAGACAAGATCTCTTATCTCTTGTTCCCTTTGGTTAAACATGATTTAAAATCCTTTATAATGGATTTAATATGGTTATTAACTTTTTATAGAACTTTATTAACATTCATAATATCAGATATGTTCCAATTATAAAATCTTATCACCCATTCATTAGTAATGGTTTCTTATTTTCAATGTGTTCATTGAAAATTTCCTCGTTTTCTAATGTTTGTTTTTTCATTTAGATTATGGTAAATGGGTATATGATAATTATCCATAATTTCAATATTTATATTAACATAATATATATATATATATATTATGTTATATTAATTTTTATAGTCATTATTTAAAAATTGGTCATGGATAATGCATCACATCACATCGTAGAGATGATAGGATGTACGTACACACAAGCAAAAATATAATTCACTTAACAATTGAAAGGGTAATGAAGTGGGTGATATATTATTAAATAATAAATAATATGTTATATATATAACATATATTAATTAAATTTACCCCCATCACATTCCACGTAATGCATATATAAAAAATTAATCACATCACATCCGGAGGGAGTAGTTCGCGAACACTTGAGCCCAATATCGTATTTGTATGTGAATGGAATTCTCCATGGTATTTGATTAATTATAATTAAATATTTATAATAACAACATAAATATAATATAAATGTGTAAAATAATTCATTATATATATAGATTTACTATGGCGATGAAAATCAAATTTAATCTGTTCGTTATGCTCTAGTTCTTTGTACACATGGTCGATGGTTTCAGTTACCATTTGATAGACAATGAGATTGATATAGGTTATTAAATTTACATAAAAAAATACTTTTATAAGATAGATATATTTTTTATATTACAATTATTATATATTATTTTACAGAGATGTAAAAAGAAATAAATTGAAAATGAGCATTTAAGAATGTAACCTATTATTCTGGGAACTTCTTATGGTTTTCAACAAAAAAATTCCAAGGTTGGATTTGTTTTCAAATAAATGAATATATAATGTTTTTATGGGAGTAATGATGTGATTTGGGATGTTTCTGGCTGATCCTAAATACTTTTTATGTGTAAATAAGGGAGGATATGGGGTGGCCTTTTATAATTGGTTGATAGGACAAATAAGGATTTTTTATAAGATTCATTTACACCAACGTTTCAACCCTTACACAAGCCTCATAAATTGTCTATTATCAACAGCTAGAAGTTATAAGTTCAATATATGGAAATATAATTTGTTTGGGACCTAATTTTAGATTATTTTAGCAATTATCACTTTAGTTTATCCTCTTTTAAATCTATTTTTTACCATAACCATACTAATTATTGTTTACATATTTTACTATTCATAATGTTTGAATATTAAGTTGAAAAAATCTGATAATAAAATTTATAATGATTTAACATATATATATATATATTCCATTTAAAACATATTAAATTCATATATGTGGTAGAATCCAATTTATAATTATATCCATAGATATTATGAAAAAGAACATTTTGAAAAAGATAATTCTCAAAAGAATAGAAGATTTTAATATCATAATTAAATTAATAATTGATTCAAATGACCTTTTATAGTTAAATATTAATAATATTGAAATAACTTGTCTTTAACACCAACTTTAAATTTAATTTATCCTTTTAAATTATTTAAAATAAAATATAGTTTTGAATAATATCATTAATTTTTTACTATTTATCTAAATATGAAACATTCCAGAAAATTTCAAAAATGTTTTCATAATCAAATTTTTATATTTTTATTTATTAAATTATGAAAATTTTATCAAGTAATTTTTTTTTGAAAAATCTAAATATTTATTGTAAATTATATTCTCATAATGCGACTAATCTACTTTTTAGAAAAATAACATTAAGAATACATTTTTTTCTATAATATGATTATTTTTTCTGATAAATAGATTACTACCATTACCAAAAATAAGTTATTAATATTAGTTTATTCCTATTTAACATCTTGTTTTTAGTGTAAAACGTCAATTTTTTATTTATAATCAATTTGTTATGTTCCCCAAGCTATTGGATGGATTACATTTAATGTAATATATTATGGATTTTTAAATCATGGTGTTTCATATCACAGACGCTATTGAATAAAATGTTAGTATTTATAAATTTTGGGATGTCAAATTCTCCCCACATTAAATAAATATCATCCTCATTATTTTTTAACGCTTATAAACCAAGGATTGGACATTTAAAATTCAGAATAAATTATTATAATAAGAGATAAATGGGTGTAAAAATGGTCATATAGAATACCACATAACCATATTTTTTTATGATCACTTTGTTGAAGTTGAGGATATTGAATGTGAATAAAAGTGTATATAATTATATTGAGTGAAAATGGTCATCGATCACAAGAAAGTGGACTGTCAATGGAATGTTTTGGGCCTAAACAACAAACAAATTATTATTGAAAATTAAATTTTATTAATAATATATTATGGAAATATTATTATTTTCAAGTTCCATTTATTAATATTTGGGAATTATTTTATACTCTAAGAATATAAAGTTAAATAATTACATGGCATGATTTTAATTTATAAGAAAATTTTCATATTCTGTGGGTTCTAGGATAAATTTACAATTCATTACATAGTCTAAAAAATGAATAAATAAAAATGAAATTATTATTCCTTAATATTTAAAATTAATTTTTAACTTATTATAAGATCTATAAAATAGGGAAAATTCCTTTTATATGTCTTTAATTGTTTTTCCAAACAAATATGGTTTACATAAGTTATCAAATATAATACAATAGTCTCTAAACCTTAAAAGTGAAACCATCGATTCGTCCTTAATAGTTATTCATGAAATTTGTTAACTAGAAACAAACATATAAACCATGAAATAATGTAGTCCATTTGTTGTCACTAAACCCATATCTCCATTCAATTGAGGGATCATGCCTCGTGTCCTTGATGGAAGGGATAGGTTTTCACGAATCATGGTGTTGTCATTTTTATAAAACAATATTTCTATAATCCATATAAATTTACCAAATTGTGATGATAATAATTACTAAAAATTTTAAGATAAGTTAATCCTTAATCGTTACAAAAACTAATAATTTTTTTTTTCAAAAAAATGTAGAAGTATTCTTCCTCAAATAACAATTTCATATACAAAACCAAAATATTTTATTCCAAAATATTTTTTCCATAAATTTCTTTATTCGTGTTATATTATGAGAACAAATGTTTAAAAACTATTGATTATGACTTTAAACATATGACCAACCATAAACTAATAAATCCATGGTGGTATCTATAACTCTTATATTAATTTAGATATATATGCTTCTAAAATTTTACAGAATATTTAGGTGATTAATAATTTTTATAACCAAAATAACATTGATAGATAAAATTGATATGAATTAATTCTTGAATACCAATACATAAATACGTTATCCGTTTTATTTTAATATATGTCCTTACTTAGTTAAATGGTTAACCAATATATGAGGGAATTTTCATGGACAATGCACCGTTTGTTATCATTTATGACATGGAACTATAAATTGATCCCTAGGATGATATATATTTCCTTTTATCATTCTATTCTTTATTCCACTGAAAACAATTTCAATATTCCAATATATTCCATAAAAAACATTTTACTCATACTATTATACTAATTACTAGGCATGTCGGTCCATATTTAATACATGAAATAAATCCATCCTTCTTCCCACTATGGTCTCTATCATTCAATATCTAAGAGAAACTCATCATTCTTATCATTGGTGACTATAGGAGTTGGGTATTTTTTAGTATGTTATTTATATTTTAGGATAAATGATTAATCATAATCACGACATACTTCACTCTTATAATCATCCATTTTTGTTTTCACATAGTCACAACATTTTCTTATATATTTAATGCTAAAACAATTCTTTTAGGTTTCATCTATTGAGAAATTTTATAGAGTTAACACCGATAATATTTGTGGGAAATAATATAATCATTTATAGAAACTCTAAATTTTTACACATTTTTTTTAAATATAATAAATAATTTCATTATAAAAGTTCATTAATTTTCATTATCAATTAAATTCGTTACAATGGTTTTTAAATAATATATGAATAGTACTAATAATATCCCTCAGGGGTGTCAAACCATGTTCCAAGTAAGGTTAGTTTTGGTACATGAGGTGATTATAGAGGTGAGCCAAATGCTCCTTTTTTAGATATATTAACATAGGTACATCTATGACAGAGACATGAAAATTAGAAATAATTAAATAGTGTTGTATATCATCAAAAAACCATGTAATCTCAAACATAAAAAATTTAGGATGTTCTCCTATAATAATTCTCAATGTTGATAATATGGTTCTGTTCTCCAATCTATGTTTTCATAAATATAGTGATCAATGTTTCTATGAAACATTAGTTAACACTGACTGTAATAAACATTGATCCAGTATCCTACAGTCAATTTTTAACACTATTATATTGGCATAAGAATCATAGAATCAAATACAAATGAAATTGATAGTTTAGTATTTTTGGTAAACTATATACAATCACGAATCTAAAATTATATTTGAAAACAAAAAATGCATTATTTTTTTAGAATATAATTATTCCTTATAGAATATCCTTTCATATAAAATTTTTTGTTGATTTCATGTTTTCCTTGGAATGGAAACAATATAAGGGGGAGAGAAAATTCACATTAATGGTTAAGAAATATATAAATTATCATTAATCATTAATAATAATCAACATTGAATGGTAAATAACTGAAAAAATATTCCATTTAAAAAAATTTAGTATGATAATAAATATATAATGATAAATAACTGAAAAATTATCCCATTTAATCAATTATATGATATCATAATTGGATTAGGAGTAATGAATATGTAATGGGAAGTACGTAATATCATATTAAATTTACTAGAAATACTGAGTGAGAAATGAATCTAGAGATAATTTCATTGAACAATTATGATTTACAATGATAATTGAATTATCAATCAATGAAATGATATGTTATTAGATGTCATGATCTTAGTAATCATGATACATATAATATCAATAAAATTCACAATGATGACTAAAATTGATGTTTATATATACACTAGAAACCCATTTGACCAATACTATCCAACTAATTAAGGTATATATATTAATTATGTATTAAGGAGATATTTATAACAAGGAAAACTCCTGTCTTTATCTTCAAATTATTCCTCATATATTGAATTATCAATTTAATTAATGAAAAATATTCCTTATCAAAAAATTGCATCGAGTAAGGAATACATATTTAAATCAATTTCCCTAGTCAATAACAAAAAAAAACGGAAACCCCATATGTATAAATGATATAAAATTTAATAAATTATAACATCAATGAAAAATAATTAAGATATTCATGAAAATATTAATGTCCAAAGATCCTAGGAAATTAAATTCTTTTAAGAAAATCTAATGACTATAATAATAAATGAATAATGTCAATGTTAATAATTTCATTGGTAAAATTGATAATAATCCATACTTAGAAATAATAAGGATTGAATCAATACTACCTTTTGTATGTATAATATATTTTATATAAATGATTTTTATTTTTTATGAAAATAAACACCATAAAATGATCTTTAAATACATTCAATAGAAACATTTACATCCACCTATGAAAATATTTTTAAAAATATATGTTAATTTTATATATTTAAAATAATTTCAATTCAAAAATATATATGTAAATATATAATTCATTCTGTAAAAATGTTGTGTTCATGAAAATGAGATATTCGATTCATGGAATACATGTAAAAACAATGATTCCTTTCACATTTTCTATAAAACAAATATGTGACTTATTTAGAAAATGAGAAAAATATTACGTTACTTTTTTAAAATAATAAAACATAGTAAAAACTATCATTAACAAATCATTTTTTGTAAAATTTTTATAAAACATGGCTTTTTAAATAATTTTTTTTGGATAGATGAGAGAAATATTTCTTTATTTTATTAAAAACATTTTTTCAACCTTTTTTAGTTTCAAAGACAAAAAATTGTAACATTACACAAAAAATCATGAATAAATATAGTGATGAATAATTATAGGATTTGTTATGTAATTTTGAAATAATTTACTTCGATGAAAATTCAATCTTAAACAATCCCAGTTAAAATGAGATTGTGAAATAAACTCATACAAATATCAGAACATTTTTGTGAGAATAAATCAAATAACATATTATGTATATCAAATGTATATCCACATAAAAAAAGTTTACATACATAATAATATATTATAATTTCATTTCACATGCAATAAAATGTTATCAATGACAATAACAAAGTAATAAAAAAATATAATATAAAATTGAGTTATGAATTTTTTTACCACATGAAGTTTCTCATTTAAAAACACATATTATTAAATAAAACAAATTTAGAATAAAAAACATTATTTTATAAAGTATTAAGTATATTTTATGTAAAATATGAATTTCAGATATGGGATAAAAAATTTATGCATAATATTACAATATGCCTCAACAATGTGAAATTGGGACCCAATCCCTTATAAAATGATTCCTTATGGTTGAAAATTATTTAACCACCTATAAAATGATTTCATGCATGATGATAATAAATTAAAAAACCATATTAATTTTTATAATATCATATATGATCCTCTTATAAAATCATACCACCAATTCGTCACTAATATGTCATTTTTTGTTCTTTCAATGTTTTAATTCCCTTGTTTTCTCATTCATGTTTTTTCATGTATGTTTTTTATCTCAGGTATTAGATATTGATCAATAAAACCTATAATAAAAATTATGAAATAAATAACCCCTTTTCTCAAAATATAAATTGTTAGAATCATTTTTTGAATTTAAACATTGTGATTGGATCACATAGCTTCATGGAGACAGTATGCCTTACATATACCTGATAGACGTCATCATTCCATTAAGGGGTTAAAGTATTATTACATGGATTATATATTAATTTTTAAAAATAATTATAATATCATATACATAAAAAATATTAATAAAATTAATCTATGTTATATTCCATTTAAATCATATATGAAAAATGAATCACATCGCGTCAAGATGCAGGTAGTGAATCGTAAACAAAAGTAACATTATCAAATTTTTAATTAAATAGAGTTCATAAAGAAATATGATATATTATAATAGAATATGTTTAATAATATAAAAAATATAATATAATTTTTTTAAATATACCATTATATCTATAATATAATAGTGGTTATAGAAAACTAATTAAATAATTTTTTGAGGTGGTAGTCCTCTGTACATGAGATTGATTATTTCATTTCCAATTTTATAAAAGAGGAGATTGTTATAGTTAATTCCATTAACATATTATCATATACATATATTTGGTATAATAGGGTTATTCTTCTCAATATATTACATAATATTTGTGGATTGTGAATGAATATACAAAATAAAAATACTCATTTAAGAGTGTTACCTATTATTCTGTAAACATCATATTGTTTCCATATAATCATTTATTGGATGTATTAATGATAAATAAATAGGAAATAATATATTTTAATTGGAGTGTTAATGTTATTTTGGTAATATTTATCTGAAAAATATTATTTGGAACTGTTATGTGGGTATGAGAGGGGGTGACCATCTATAAGTGGGAGGGAGGGAATATATGATTTTTTTTAAAAGATTCATTTAAGAATTATTTTTTATCATTAAAAAAATACTTGAAAATAGAAAATTATCCACATGAATAAGAGATAAGATATAAATATCTCTATAAAAGCTATATATACAAGTTTTTTGGTCAATTTATCCAATATTATTTTAGTTTAAACCCTATGAAAATTATATATCATCTGAACTATAATAATTAATTTTTACTAACATTACCATTCATAATGGTAAAAAATAATATTTAACATATTAGATAATAAATATTTGGCATATTAAAAATATTTATTCTTTTTTTATGAATTGACTTATCAATAATTGGAGATGGGAATTTAAAATTATACCAGCAAACGTGATAGGAAATATGGTTTTCAAATATAAAATTATCATCATTATAGAAGGTTTAATACAAAAATTCCAAAATATATTGATTTCAAAGTGATAAAAAATTAAAATTACTATGTAATTTAACTTAAATTACCTTAAAACCAAATTATTATTTAAATTAAAATTTGGAATAATTTAAATGACAATTATGTTCGAAATTTTTATTTAACTATTCATTGAAATATGAAACTTTTCAGAAAAAAATTAAACCTTAATAAAATTTAAATAATTCATTTCAAAAAGTAACATATTTTTAGAAAATATATTTTATAAAACATTTAAAACATAATTTCAATTTATGAGTAATAAGCAGTACTAAAACGCCTATTTAAAAAATATTTTTTTCCAGAAATATTTTTTTCTATTCGAAATGATTATTAATTATTCTACCAATAAATTGATAACCATGACTATGTAATTTTTTTTGTAATTTTAATCCCTAACAATGTAAAAACTATATTATAATAGTATACTATAATATAGTTCATTTATGGTTGAGGTTTCCTTTTTCAAAAAAGATACAATAGAATATATTTAAGGAAATATATATTTTGGGATGTTTTTGTTCAGTGTTCTATTTCACATATAATATTAAAAACAATTTATATCTTTTAGATTTTGTCGGTTTTATAATGAAACCCTTTTTCATGGTTTTTTATATTATTAATTCTTGATTATATTGTGTCACATATATGTATGATTTCAGTTATGGGATTATGGATATGATATAAAAGGATGGTTGTTACGTTATAAACATTATGGGTGGGACCTATATCTTTCTCAAGTTGAATATGTGATGCTTCATTTATCTTGAGATATAAAGGTCTTGAGTGGGGGTAAACCTAGTTCAATATGGAAATTTTACATCTATGATATTCTTGGGTTTGAACATTGACTATCATTATGGTTTGGGAAGTGAAACCATTCATCTATGATAATTCTTACAATGATATTTGACTACTAGAGAAAATAATTTTTTTACTTATGTTTATTCTAAAACTCCATATCTTATTTTAATGTTATTAAATTATGGATCACATTCTGTGATATTCATATGATTCGTATATTATAAACTAACATTATTTTTCACACAACTCATGATTTTGATCTTTTATTTTAATGTTATATTTTTCATATATTGTGGTAATATTCTAATGATTGAATACCAATCACATCATTGAAGATACCAATTGAATATCATTGATGTTCAAGTGAAAATTTAGATAATGAAAAAAAATGATTTAGTTTCCTAAATGTAATAAATGTGGGATTAAGAACCAAGGGAAATGCCTTAATGGAACTATAATATGCAATATGTGTTGAAAATAGAGGAATAAAGAAGCTAATAAACAAAGAAAAACTTAAGAGTATATTTTAAATGACGAAAGAAGATAATTTTCAACATACAATGATACAAATAATTCATTATCATAGATGTTGGGATCATATTTTTATCCATGTCAATTCGCTAATACAAGTATTAAATCATGGAGGAATGTTATGAAACTTGTTTTATGGAATTTTTGGTTTTTTAGATGATGGAATTCAAAAATCATGTTTTTGAATTATTTTTTATCAATGGTGTCATAAACCAACCCAGGTCAACCCCAAACCAGTAACACGAGCCAGCTTGCATTAATTTCTAGAGGGCATTCCCAAACCCCAAAGGCTCTCAACCAGTGTCGGGCATCAAAATTAATCATGTGAGAATAATTTGGATAATAAATAAAATAAATATACAAAAACATAAACTAAACTATAAAAATAAAAACTAGCATCGAAAAGAAAATAAAACTACATATACCACCACATGACACTACGGGTCACCACCAACCCCAAACCAATATCATACTACTATGAAAAAATCTATGCAAGCCGCAGCACCTGAAGCTAAAAAAAGATAAAACTATATGCATGTGAATTAAAACCTAGTGGGCCATCTCAATAATCTACTCCCAATGAATGTAAATTAAAATAATAGAAACATAAATATTCATGTTTGAACTATAATATATAAAAGTATAATTTTATATATGTTTTCTAAAAAACAAATCACAACTCATTTCCCTTAATCATTTCCAAAAATAAGTTCATTATATTAGTGTTTCATTAAAATATTAGAAATTGTTGTGATTTGTTCAAATTTTCGATGGGATGAATGATTATAAAAAGCATTGACATTAAATAAAATCACAATAATTTAAAAACTAACACAAAAATTCTAAGAAGACACCACACAAGGTGTTACTAAAAAATTCACTTAACATTTCACACAGAAAAAATCCTACAAATACAAAATTCATCACTACAAGACACTAAGAGCAAGTATACATTGGTGAACCTAGGAGATGAAGAAAAATCTAGGACACCCTAATACGTAAGACCAAATAATCAGTATCATTCCATACATCATGGAATAAAAAATTCTCAAAAATATGGCCACACTAACATATGATTAACCGAGGGGCGCAATCCCATTGTAATGAACCCAAATATATCAACCTAATATGGTCCATTGGTCAGTAGATTAACTACATGTGTGCTACACATTCTCAGAATAGTCTCTCAATGTGCTAGGATTCCATGTCTTGTGTATATAATAGGGGTGGTCCAACTGATTCCATATGAGCATCAGACCTCAAATATATATAATAATTATAGTTCACAACAGGCTTCACCCTGTGTATCCCCAAGGACCAATATGATTCTTGAGAATAATTAGAAAATAAATAGTTCACACCGAGTAACCATAATAATGGATCATAAGGATTACACACTGAACATATCTCATATATTATACATAGAGAAGCATGAGAACATCCAATGGAGTTTTCGTACTAAATATTTATATCAATTTCACAAAGTTATCAAATGATATTTTAATAATTTCAAAAATTTATCATTTATCAAATATACAATCCATATTTCAAAAATATTATTGAAAAAACCATTTCCCATTCCAAAACCATTTACAGCAGTTTCTTAAAACATTTCTGTTACACTTTGAAAACAAACCATTTTTAAAAAAAATGTAAAACATTCCATTCATTGGCAATACATATCAAAACACCTAAACACTATACCCATTCCTTTATAAAACGCAAAATCACTTGGGAACCCTATACAAGGAACCCATGACATAATTTCCTATAATACTAAAATTTTTTAAAATATACACCAGGCATTTAGATCAGATGTTACTAACAAAATTCATTCTGTAATTTAATTGAACAAAAGGTGTGCGTTATCTAACAAAATAATTGTATTTATTGTAAATCAAGGAATATAATAATTATTTTCACACTAAATGATTAATTCAAGAATGATATGTGAATATTTATAAAATAAATATGGGTTTAAATGCATGAAACTGATAGTTAATAAATTATAAAGAAATGTGCATCATAAAAACATACATCAAAGGATGGAAAATCCAAAGTTTTTGAACTCAAGAAGCTTCTCGGTCACACATGTACAATTCCATGTATATATATACATAAAATGATAAATTTGTTCCCCACACATTATGGGTAAATGCATATAAAAGTTGAATATATTTATATATATCCATATGTGGGAATATGCATGCTTGCCATCAGAACTGATCGCAACTCCCCCAAAATGACGGCCGTGGAGAAAATCAACCCAAAATGCATCTCCTTCGATGGTGGTTACAGGAACACATACCCATTGGTCTAGATGCACCCTCGAAAAAACTCTTTAATTGGAATAATCATGAAGAACTGAATCAAAATATCACCCAGGAATTAGTAGGAATCCACTCAAAAAATATTGTTAACAAATCATATCATCAACAAAACACCAAAATCATTTAATCGAGTGTGTCCACAAGATGGGAATCATGATTAAAAATTTATTTTAAACTATCTAGAAATACATGTATTGAATCAAAAAGATAAGGTACATAAAATAATACCTCGAAGTTGTGAGAATGTAACCACACATCAATGGAAAAGAGAATAATACATCGTAGACCCTTCATACACCAAAAAATCTAAAAAAATTGAGTAAAAAAACACCATAAAAATCAAGTTTTGTCTTAGGAAATAAAACCCAAAAATCATGGAAAAAGACCCTAGGGTCATGCGAGAGAGGTTTCATTCCAGAGAGGGTCTCCCCAAATAGGGGTTCACACCGGATAGGGGGTCGCATGAGACAGGGGGTCACACCAGACAAGGAGTCGTGCTAGACAGTGGGTTGGGCTGGACATGTTGTGTCAGATATAGTGGCTGAGGTTGATGGGAAATCATCAGAGAGAGGACAGTGGGATGAGATAGGCATTGGTGAGGATGATATTGTACTAGGGTGGCTGATTTGTGCTATAATGTTTATGAAAGGGGGTTGTTTTCCAGTTTATGGTTGAAGGGAAGAGGAAGGGTAACAATGATCATCCAAACAAAATTGTTATAATAATTATAATAATATTAATAAATGTTATATTAATAATAAGTGTTTTAATAATAAAACAACGGTAATAGTAAATAAAATTAATAAAAATCATATCAATATTTTGAAACATAATAATATTATTATTATTAACTACATAATAACAATAATAACAATAACAAAAATAATAAATAATAAAAATAAAAATAATTATTATTAATATTATTAGTAAAAACGTTATTTAAATTTTATTTTAATAAAATATTATTTATTTTAAAAATTGGGCTACTGGCCAGTCACCTGGGTGAGCTGTATGGTTACCAAAAACTGTATGGTGCCCGTGCACCATCCAAAAACCTTCCAAAATTATCAAACATAAAAAATTTTAAAGCAGCACTCAACTCAAACCTCAATGAGAATACCCAAATACATGATGTAATAAAATAAAATAATTTTAATTTGTGGTGTGTGATAAATCTCTCCACCATAAAAAAATTATTCCCCATGAATGTCACCAAGCCAAAAGTTAACCAAAGATTAAGTCTAATCCCAAAATAACTATTAAAAACAAGGAATTATAGGGTGAATTTTTATTCCCAAAATCACACCTCACTAATCTAGATAAAACCACAACCTAACAAAAGGCAATAACATGAGATGTTTTTCCCTAAAATATGGATTCTATTGACTCAGAAATTAACACCCAATCCTACCACCCCAGGGAGGGGGCTAACATGGTAACTACCAACACATGACCAATCCACATAAGGTCTAAAACACCAAAATTTTAAAAAATGATTCAAAAATTCACATTCAAAAATTAAATAGTCTAGGATTATGATATAACATGTCCTACATAAAATTTAATTGAGGTGATGAATTTACAATGATGAAAATACATCCAAAGTGGAAAAACAAAAGTGAGAAGACTACAACTATTCCAATCGCAACAAGGAACACAAAACTCATATTGAGGCTTCACATCCCAAGAAAATCCTGACTCTGAGTGAGAATTACCATGAGATAGTTGGATGGGGATTTTATGGTTGAAGAATATTTTGCCTCAAAATCAGGCTCTGGTATCCTCTAATTAAAACATCATATTCAAGTGATGCTTTAGGTAAAACCTCTCAAGATGACCCAAACAGCAGCAACAATGGGACATCTTTGATGAGATGCTACAAGGTGACGTTGAGTGCCCAAACCGACCACATTAGTGGAACACATGAGGAATATCCGACCAACCAGAATCCACAACCATCGACAAAGACTCCCAGTAGGTAGGTTACTTTGACATATACATCTTGATATATGGTAAACCTTCATGAGGAGAAAGAGATGCCAGATTTCAAACCTCCTGTGATATAGAGACAAAATCATCTATAAATGATTTATCTAATAGGTTCTCGATAAGATGGTACATAGAAAATATGACACTACCCTTGACCTGTAGATGAAGACACCCAATGAAGAGAGAAGAAATAATGAAATCCATTGATATACCATATAAGAAAAAGAAACTAGCGCCTTGATATTGTTAATATATGCCTTCACCATATCCTAGAATTAATGAATACCCGTTATCTCTTCCATTTTTTTTTCTTATTCACCAGTTTAGCTAAGAATCATCAGATGAAGACAGATATAAAAACTCCACACCTTATCCTGACTTTCATTGATGGTGGGGCAAACAGGTCTCAATTGTCCTGATCTGGTCCTTCGAACAGACACAACACATCACATACTCTGACAGCTTCATGATTTCCCAATGCCATGAAGACACACTCAACCTCTTCATGCCACCAAAATTTCCCTAACAACCACGATAACCACTAAGGATAGTTAACATTTAGGAATAATCAGATGCTAGTGTGAATACTTAAAAATAATGGTAACTTTTCTTGGTGACATTTTTGGAATAACATTGAAAAAAAATAAAACTGACACCAGTAGAAGTATAATCAAAAGAAACATCTTGACCCCAAACCACCATATCAAAAAAAAAAACAAAACAAAAAAACTATCAAAATTCAAAATTTTCATTCAATTGTTTCAATTTCATTGTTTTAGGGATTCTTTTTTAAATTCCAAAAAACTCTCTTCAAACTTAATTTTAATATTCAAAAACATTTCCCCTTTAAAAAATCATCTTTAAAAACATTTCCAACACATTGGTTTCAAATAAACAACCATAGAATCATATGAACTATCACATGTGGGTCTCCCTATTTCCATCCACATTTGCCAACACACACATTTCATATGCATATCCAGAACATGTTCAAACATTCAGAAATAACACCATGGGTATCAACAAGACATTTACATACCCATTCAAAAAAATAATCAAATTTTCGAAAATAAAGATCTATCAATTTTAAAACCCACTTTACCAATTGAAATCTATTAGGAAGATGAAAGTACACTTCAAAATCATTTTCATCTTCAGAAATACACTTTCAAAATCCACAACAATGACAAATCACAACATATAAAGATACTAGAAGGAGGGAATAGTGAATAAGCTTCACTCGGTGGCATGGTATTAGGCCAATCCCCAAGTTGGTCATAACAATAAGGACTTAAAAAAAATCATTGACTCTATATGGGTCACTACCCCATGTGTGATCAAAACATGGAATTTGGATGCCTCTGTCTTCATCCTAGATTCCAAAAGAATGATATGAGAATCCATTCTCATACTACCCCTAGAAACATAAGCTTCAAAACGAGAAAGGGTTCATGACGCCCTTCCCATAGCTACATCCTAAGTCTTGATAGTCCTAATCTCCATCTACCAGACACCCCAAATAACAATTCCATCTATTAATACCACATTTTCACAAACCAACCCAGTTCAACCTTGAACTTGTCACCTGAGTCGGCCCACGACAAGGCTTTAAAGGCGTTTCTGATCTCCATGGGCATGCAATTAGTGAATAGCATCAAAATTAAACATGTGGTAATGATTTAGCCAATAAATAAAAGACAAAGAAATAAATAGAATCTGAAATATAAAAATTAAAAGGTGATATGGAATAATAATAAATTGAACATACCTCTAGGTGATTCTATGACTAACCACAAACCTAAATTCAATGTCGCACTAATGTTACTGAATCCAAGCAACACACATAACTCGAATCTAAATACAAAGATATAAATATAGGTGTGAGTATTAAAACTTAACAGTCTATTGAAATAATATATTTTCAATTTTCTTACATTAAAATAAATTAAGAATTAATTTTCATGTTTTAACTATAATATATAAATGTATGCTTTTCTACATGTCTATTGAAAATCTAGGTACAACTCATTACTCATAATCATTTATAAAACCATGTTCACTATATTAGTGTTCCAACAAATTTTTTGAATTTGAAGTGATTCTTTTCATTTTTATAAAACACATTGACTTTAAAACATTTTTCAAATGCTTTTAAAAACTAACACATCACTTCTAAGTAGTATGTACACAAATAGGCACTACAATATTCACATAACATGGGAAATGAAAATACACCTATGAATACCACATTCATCACTATATAATACTTAGATCTAATAGACATAGGTGAACCCAACATATCATGTACAATCCAAAACATACCAATACATGAGACCCCATCCCCAATAGTATTCCACAAATGATGAAATCTAAAAAACCCAAATTCCAAACCACCCTATCTCTGGATAGACCAAGGTGCCCATGACTATAGAAATAAACCCAAATATATCCAAATACTATATTGAATTGGTCATCAAATGAACTTTAAGTGTGGAAATGATTCTTAGTAAATTCTCTAACAATGATAGGTTCTCATGTCTCATGTATATAATGGGGGTGGACCAACCAATGGAAACCAAGAATCCAATCAAAAATAAATATATTAATAATAGTTCACAACATACCTCACCACTAGTCTCCCTAATGACTAATATCATGATTTAAAATAATTAGAACACAATGAGGTCCCATTAAGGAACCCTGATAATGGATCATGAGAGTTCCACAATCAGTCAATCCCATCCCTTATACATAGACAAGGAATGAGAATCATCAATAAGAATTTTTCTAGTGAAATAATTTTTTTAATTTCACGATGTTTCCAAATGGAATCATTTCACAAAACTAACATTTATCAATCATACTATCCATATTTAAAAAAGTTTTTTAAACACACCATTCTCCATTCCAAAACCATTTACAACATTTCTATAAAATATTTCCATTACACTTTGAAAACAACCCATTTCTTACAAAAACAACAAACATTCCATTCATCATTAACACATATAAAAATACATAATACCTAATAAGAATCCCATTAAAAAACCCAAAATCACTTTTGAAACCCATAAAACATAATCAAGACATCATTTTATATAATTAAAAGGGATTTATAAATCCAATGTATCCACTTCATATCACAAGTTCCTCACAAAATCCAAACGGGAATTTAATCTAATAGAATATACGTATTTTCTAAAACAATAATTATATTTATCATAAATCAAGGAATAAAAAACTAATTTGAACACAAAATGATTAAACCAATGATAATACATCAATATATAAAATTACAGAATGTGTGAAAATGGTAAAACTGATGGTTCATAAATTTAAAAGTGATGTACATGGGGAAAACCTACATTAAAGGATAGAAATGCCAAATATTTCTAACACAAGTAGCAGGTTTCTACGATGCACGCACTTCCATATATATATATACCTGGGAATTTGAACGTGCACCTTTTAAATTGATGAAAACTCTCCCATAACAATTCGGTTGAAGTGAATCAACCCAAACATCCACACATTCGACAACAGTTGCTGGAACATAGACTAATGAGTCTAGAGACACCCTTCACGGAACCCTAAAAACAAATAAATCATGAGGAACTGAATAAAAACCTCACTTAGTCATGATAAATGAATCACCTCGAAACATATTTTTAACAAATAAAATCAACAGAAAAATCGTAATCTTTTAACCAAGTGTGTTAACGAGATGTGAATTATGCTTATAAATTTATTTAAAACTCTCAATATTAGCATGGATTGAAGCCGGAAGATAAGGGACATAAAATCATACCTCGAATGTGTGTTAATTAAACCTTGCATCAATGGAAGGGAGAATAAGCCCTGGGGGACCCCTCACACACACTAAAATCCTATAAAATTGTGTAAAAAACTACGCATATCATCTATGGTTCAAATAAGTGTTTAAAATCCAAAAATCAAGGAAACATGCTCTAGAGGGGGGGGGGGTGTTGCACCTGGGCGAGGTCACTCCAGAGAGGGTCACATTAGAAAGGGGGTTGTGTTGGACAGGTTCTGATAGGGAGAGGTGGTGCGACCAAAGGGAGAGTGCCGACAAGAAGATAGGGGATATAAGAGCAAACATGTGATGATGGCAGTGTGTAAAGGTGGATAGCACATTATTCATTGAGTAAGAAATTGGGGGATGGTCCACCATGGAAGGAGCAATGGAAGTGGAAGGGTATTAAGGTTCTTAAAAAATAGTTATAACATATAAAATAAAATTTCTTGTTATAATAAAATTTATATTAATAATAATACCATTATTTATAAAATAATTGTAATAGTAACAAAATTTTTATTAAAAATATATTTATATTCTTAATAATAATAATAATAATACCTAAATAATAATTATATTAATAAATTAATAATAATAACCCTATCATTATATATATTAATATTTAAATTTTATTTATATTTTATTTTCATAAAAAAAATTTATATAAAAATTGTGTAATTAGAAGGTCACCAAGGCCGACTGCACAGTTTTTTCTAACTATGTAGTGCCCATGCACTAGACCAAAACTGAAATAAATTACCAAAAATCAATAATTTAAATACAACACTAAACCCGAACCTCGATGAGAACATCCAATGTCAAGAAATTATAAAATAAAATAATTTTAAATGGACAGGTGAGAGAAATGGTATACAGTTTATAAAAATCATGGATGATAGATAGATTATTCTAAAAGAGTTTTCATTTAAGTATTTAAATGAATATAATGAATGATACTAATTCCAAGAATAGTGATTTATTGGTCTTTCGATACTTAATGAATAATTAAATGAATGATTAAAATGTTACCTCATGATTCTATTTTTAGGTACCTCTTCAACCACTCTATTGATTAACCTTTTGTTAAAGATCATTTAATGTTTATTCTAGAGGAATTTTTAATATATTATAAGGCTCTTGTGATGTGAAAAGTTGGAAAACAGTTTTACCAAACTCTTTTACATGATAGTGAATATTCTACAAAACTATGTATTGGGGGTTTCCATAGTTGGCACAAAGCATTTAAAATAATGAACCCGCCTAAGAGAAACATTCCACCCCACAAAAGGGGTTCACGGTAAGGGTGAATGTTTTGAACAACCATACGGGCCATCCTTAGTAACATAGAAAATGATAATTTATAAATAAATAAAAATAATTTTAAAATCATGTAACCCTTTGTTTATGTTCTTGACAAACCCATTTGATCATGATAGGATTTATAATTCCTTGGATGTTCTCTATAATAGATTTTTTCACCTACCATGATTTTTATGTGGATTTATTCTAGGAGAACATTATTCTCTCTCTTACCAATACTGTTTTTTCCCATTCCTTATATCATGCTCTCTCTATATATTCTCTTTACAGTTTTGTAGATCACAGTTTTATCACGGGATCTAATATCAGATCTCCATTATTGAGGTTCTTATTTAGAGTTTTCCACTTTAGGCATTTCCAGACGTGATCTCCTTACTTTAGTAGGTGGGTTTTTTAATATTGGATAATTAATTTATTCCCTAATTACATGATTTATTGTAAATTTCATTAATTGTTATTATGAAAAATCTAATCCTCATTGAATTTATATTTTAATTTTCTTATGCCATTTTATTAGTGTAAACTCCACAAATCTTGTGAATTGGGATGTAATTGTCGAATTTTATTCAAATTGAACAATTAAATATGGAATTAAATTGTGAAATTTATTGATGAAATTTATTTCAAATTAATTTTTGAAATTATGTATTAATTGTTTTGATAACCCTAGTTTGTTATATTCCAAATGTTGCATGAACTAATTAAAAACCCATATATATTATTAAATGGAAAATCAAATATTTAAATAGGAAATGGGTTGAATGTTTTATGAATAGTTTTATGATATATTGATCATTATTTATATTTGATAGAAATCATGAAATCCTAGGAAGTTATCATGATTTGGGGAAAAAACTGTTGATTATTTACATCTTTTACATAACATAGTGTAGTAGGTCACATCCCTATTGAGATGGTAATGAATTTCCTTTGATCAATGTCTTAGATACATGTGTAGACATATTGATGTGATCAACTATTTATTGTGTGTGAGGATATCTTAACCTGGAGCTATCAAAACTATTGGCATATGGATATATTTTTCATATTTTATTATCTTGAAATATTTTTTTTATGGACCATTTTACACATGCCTTATGAATTTTTGTTTACATTTTTATATAAATTTTTTAATGAAAACATTGTATGAAATACTTCAATCAATTGAAATTTAATGTTTGATCTGCTTTAATTATTTTCTTATTACATCCATGCATATTTTTAAGAAAAAATTAATTTTTTATTTGATTAATTAAATTGGAATTTCCTTTCAAATATTGTTAGAGACAATACTATGATTTTTTTCTCACACTCTACCTATTCCTTTGAGTGGTTTTAGATATTATTATTCATGGAATTATTAAGGGGAAAGTTCCACTTATAGGTGTTTCTTATTGTTGATCATTGGGAGTTCTGGTGTTGTGTTCTTTGAGACATGGGTGATTTTATCTTTTAGTTTCATTTACATATTTTTTACAGGGGGTTTATTTATATGTCGAATTTCTGGTATCTCTCTACCATTGGATTTTAATTAGATAATAATTAATTATATACATTACTTCTATTGTTTTTATAGAATCACAATTCCCACTATTATGTTCTATGATGCTTGGTGTTATTCATGAACCCATGGGTATTATGAATTACCACCAAGCCAAGTTAGGGTAGGATTAGGTATCAATGTTCAAGGGTGTCCGGTCTGGTTCATGATAAATTACTATTAATGGTTCTGGTTAAGAATCTTTCATTGATGTCAATATGTACTTGTGTTGTCATTTAGAACATACGAGGTAGTTACAACTGAGTTATTTTCTATCTCTCACCGTAATGAACCTTAAGGCACCATGGGTGGTATGGGAAACATGTATTGAAGATTATTCCTAGAATTTTATTTAATTTTTATTTTAATATATTGAAATCCAAATATTGTTTATATAAATAATGGAATTAATTTTCCATATTTAAATTATTTGAGTGTCGGTATTTATAATGTTCTAACATCATTAGTGTTTTTATAAAGTTTTGTAAAATTATTTTTCTAATAGGATGTGAAAATTATATCTTGGAGGAGGTTGATGTAGAACCAAAATGATAAAATCACCCCATGGACATTAATTAGGTTGATGATTTCATGCGTACTACCCACGATATGGGACAAACACATGAAATCATACTTGTTTATGCTCCAGATGTGGAACCTCAGAGGGATGAATTCATAATTCCTACATGGTAATTCCTTCTCTAGAATTCACTAGCATTCCATTGATCAAATTTTCATCAAGATGAAAGGGATTGGTTGAGTAGAGTTAATATTTTAGTTCTATTCATGGATATACCTGATTCTATCATGTTGACATGTTCCGATATTATGATATAGGGAACTATAAAGAGATGATGGGACATGATGTTGATGTATAAAAAATATGTAGAAATAAAATCTAAATACATTAAAGATATTTTAATTAAATACTTCTATCTAGATTCAATGGTGTTGGCCCCGGATATTTAGTTTTTCAATCTTGTGCAAGGGAAAGACTATGGACGAATATAAAAATAAACAATCCATGAATGTGAATTTCTCAAAAAATGATTTTTTAATTAGGAAATGAAGACTCAATGAATCGATATGGGACATATTTTTAACATTATTTTTTAGTTTTTCTTGTAGAAGTTCCCTTATTATGCTGATGTGTTGGATAGAGTGTTGACTATTAATATGGGAATGACTGGAATATCTGGGTTTATGATAATTATTTTTTTCTATGTGGATGTTATATGAGTTCCATCAAGGGAAGTGGAATGAATGATGATTCTCTTGGTGGTTATTGATTGTATGGTTCTTATAGACCTCTTATAGTGTGTAGAAGATGCCTATTCATTTTTTAACCGATGTGGAATATATGGGAAATTGAAAAACGTTTTCACTGTGGAGCCTAAGATATATTGTCCTTGTGGAATCTCATGGCACTTGTAGAAGTAGTTAATTTATTTTATGAACTAGGTAGTGCCACATACACATAATCACCAAAGATAATGATTGTAAATCTAATGCTTATGGAATAAGGGGTTCTAGCCATAAGTATCTAAAATGACAGTACACCATGTAGCTGATATGTCTCTAGATGAAGAACATATGGGTCCAATGACTGGGAGATGTACTATCAATATTAAATCAACCATACTGAGTATTTTATTCCATATTGTCGCATCTCATTTCTTTATTTAAACCCATATTTTAAATCATCTAGATAATACTATGATGATATTATCTCATGTGATGGTTATTACTACACCTCTCAGAATGAAGAGATAGTACGACAATAACATTCTAGATTTTCATCTCTTTTTAAGATATATTTAATTATGGATAGTTTTTGGTTGTCAACATTAATACTCTTAACATAATATTTTGGATGGATTGGAATATTTCTGATAATGCATGAATTTTATGTTAAATTCAATGGGTTTCCATTACTTCTCAAAAATGGGCGTGTCGTATTGTTCTAGTAGAATTGGACCATAGATCAAGTTGAGAAAGTAATTATTTTCTAGAGTTTGGGATATTGATATCTATGTTATGTTTTAATTTAGAGTGAGAATATTTTTTCAGGGACCCCCTCTAGATATTTTTTGAGTATCCCATCATTTATTATTAAGAATTCTCTCATTTCCCCCCCTAATAAGTTTGGAATAGTTTTCTATTGATATGTTGATGTGTATCCATAAAATATATATTTCCTAGTACTACAAGGAACCTAATTAAATGAAAGATATGAAGTCATGATTTTATGATCAGTTAGATAATGAAATTACAAGAATAATGTGTCACCATTTGCAGAACCAATGCTCTATGCTAAGAAGGTTGAAGAATCACTTAAAAACTGTGTTGATTACGAGATACTAAATTCAGTCATGGTAACTAAGAAATATCTATTTTCATAGATTGATTATTTGTTTGATCATTTGAATGGGATGAAGTGGTTTTCAATGATTTTTATTCAATATGAATATCAATAGTTGGGAATAAAAGAATCATACATAATAAAAACCACATTATGGAGTAGATATATCCATCATATATATCTTATCATGCCATCAGGTATATGTCATTATCATACAATCTTTATGGATCTAATAAATAATATTTTACATTTGTATATAGATACGTTCATGGATACATTTTTTAATTCCCTCCTTGTTTATCTTACAACCTACGAGGATAAATATCATCACTTGAGAGAAGTTATGGAATTTTTAACAAATCAGTAACATAATTACAAGATTTTAACATCTCATTTCTCAATTTGGTAACTGATATTATTGTGGCACATGGTTTCAAAACATTATATATCAGTTGATCCTAGGAAAGCGAGACTGTTATTTCATGGGAAGAACCACATAATATTTTACAGATATAGAGATTATTTGGTTTTTAGGATACTATAACTTGTTTTTTAATGACTTGTTAATGTTGGATTCTTCAATGAAACTATTACTTGGAAGGGAATAATGTTTACTTGGGATTAATAATGTCTATGTTCTTTTTTTAGGTGGAATTATATTATGATAAATCTTTCAGTGCTGACTCTTATAGAGGCTAAGAAGAGATATTTGGTATTCTGAAATCCATCTTTTTCTGATTTTTACTATGTTATTATGTCAGGGGAATGTGTCATTTCATAATCCTATCAGCTTCATAGGCCCCATGAGGAGAACAATCTGACTGATGACCTTGAACGCTCAGCTGTGATGCATGAACATAATAGTTGGAAGAAATTCTTTATTAGAGATAGGATTAGCGTGTTATCTAACCAACAGATCATGAGTAATATATTCTCCCAAAAATATTAAACCTCCTCCTTTGGGTTTAGGTGGAATACCTAATTAGTTTTGACATTGAAATCACATATACCTCAGGGAATGGGAATGTTGTCCCTAATACTTTGAGTAGGAAAAATACAACCAACACCGTGAAATTTTCATCAAAAGAGTGGAACATGATGGCTATTATAGCATAGTTTAGTATAGGTATTTGATTATTTGGGGATGATTTTTTTTAATATAGTTCTCTCTTCGCCTACTATGTTATTGAGATTATTCCTTAGGAAGCACATTTTGATGATGTGTTCCATAGCACTAGAGACACTCTTAATGGTTGGGAGAGCATTTCTATGTGGTCATTATCAATTATGGGTATGCTATTCTTTCATATAATATTTTTATACTATTATTGTTATTAGAAACTATTATCTGAGATTGTTATAATTCACAATGGGAAATGAGAATAGGATCCACGATGATGTTCTTTGATATGAAACATAGATTTAGGTGGCTAGTATTGAGATAAAGAATGCTTGATTTTGTACCTCATTGTTATATGTTCCAAAAGGTAATGAAAGATCACCAAATACATTATTTTTTCTTTATAAACATCTTGTTATAACAGGTAATTTGTCTTATATATCTTCATAATTTGTATTTGGGTTGCCACATACCCAGTGAATGAAAAACATGATATGTGTTATGATCGTTCATATGACTAATCGACACACATTATACCCTTTGTGATAAAAAAATAGTTGAAGAGATAGGAAGTCTCAATATGAATGATATTGTTCATTTTCATAAACATCTATCAGCTATTGTCTCTGATAGATATCCTTGATTAACTTCATTATTTTAGAGAGGCCTTCATAAGTCACTAGGATGTTTTATTATTTTGAGTATGGAATATGATTCGTAGTCAAATGAATATATGGATGGATCTATATAAATTGTTTATGATATTATTCATGCATGTGTGATTGATTTTTCTAGATCTTAGGATTAATATAAGGGCTGGTTCGATTTCCTTATAACAATATTTACCGATAGACTAAAAAATGTATCATTTTGAGTCTTTTAATGGATAACCATGTAAATATCTATTTTTATTCCCATACATTAGTAAATGTTTATTGGATTGACCAATCATAGTTCAAGAGTTAATAAAAAATATTCTATTTTGTAATTAGATAATTTTGATGGAATGGAACCATATATTTCCTTTGTTGATCGTCATCTTAGAGCATTGAAATTTTATGTTTGTGATTAGGTTTTCTAAAAAAATTCACCTCATTTTGGTCATCAACGTCTAGGGAGGAAATGGATGCATACTCCCCATTTTGTGCTATATTTTTAATTTTTTGACAAGGTGAGGGATGTTCCATAACACATATCATGTCAGCCATAGTTGACGTTGATACATAATATGTCCCATGTTCCACATATCACAAAATATCTTTTTACACAATCACATGTTCTGAGATGGAGTGATCTTGATGTTGAGCATGATTTATCAATAAATTATCATCAAGTTTGGCTCATTGATTCTGATCCAAATTCACTTCATTGGAGGAAGACGCCTTCGATTTGAGATATATTTAAGCACAATTATGATACTCATGAGATATGGTTTAACGAGACATTATTGAAGGAGCAATGAACATAACCTCACGGCATTAATGTTTCATAATAGTCACTATGGGAACAATGATTTTATATGTTGAGGAGGTTGTGACATCATGTAACTACTTTCAAGTACTCCTCTACAAACATTTTGATCATACATTTTACGGGGATTATTTATTGTTTAATAGAGATGAATATTAAATTTTATATGGATCATGAGATGTGGGCTCTAAGTACCTGGTTTACCCAATTAATGTTTCAAATATGTAGAAACATTTCACCCCACTGTAGTGTTGTGTATTTAGGGAACATAATTTTAATAACTGTTTTTCCCTACCCAGCAAACCATACAAAGATTTAATTTTAATTTTGGAAATTTATCATGAAATCCCAAGACACTCAGTTTAAGTGTTCGATGAGTGCATTAAAACCATACGTGATTTCATCCTTCTTATAGTCCCCTTAGAAGTTATTATAGCTCCTTAATTTCCTTTTGATATCAAATTTAATCGATGCGAGTTTCATTCAATATCTTCTTGAAAATAATTATTTTTCTATACCTTATCTCCCTCTCTCTTATTTATAATCATAAATGTTTGAATTATCTCTGTATTTTGTAGGATACAATATCAATTGATTTATATCATCACTATATATTTGATTCTTATATGAATGTTTCAAATGTTCTTTATTACAGTTTCTTGTTGTAGTTGTTGTGATATGTGATATATCTTTTCCAAAAGATGGTTCCATTAAAAATTGAAAAATAAATTTAACCATTAAGTAGATGATTTATATTAAATTACATTCATTTGGATTTGGAAAATTGAAAATAAAATTGAATTGGGATTTGAATTTTCTTTAGCATTAAATTCTGGGAAACCCCCCAATTTCAATGAATTGTGGTGTGATTTTGGAATTTTATGGATGTTATGAAATTAAAATGAGGAAATAATTTTTGAAATTGATTTTTTTATAATTATTTCAACTTCATATTTGACAAAAAAGATTAATTTTATTGTTAATTCACTACTAGAAATCTATCCTTTCCCAACGCTTCTATACCAACGGTTTGTAAAAACTGTTGGTATATGTTCTCTTTCCCAACGGTTTGGCTAAACCATTGGGAAATCCCACTTTGAGGCCACCTTTCCCAACAGTTTGGCCAAACCGTTGGGAAATCCCACATTGTGGCCACCTTTCCCAACGGTTTTGGCAAACCGTTGGGATAGTTATACCCTTTCCCAAGGTTTTGGCCAAACTGTTGGGAAAGATGTCCACAAATCAACCTTGACCCATAATCAAAATCCAGAATCAAAATCTATACCAACAGTTGTCAAACCCGTTGGTATAGGCCTATACCAACGGTTTTGAGAACTTTTGGTATAGATATTTTTTATTTTTTATCATTTCTTCCTACCCAGAACATTATATAATTCCAAATTTAAAATCATTATGAGAATACATATACATATATATATTTATGTAATTATACTCACAAAAGTCATGTTAGGTTAGTGGTTAAGTCATTGAATAATAAACTAGGGGTCCAGGGATCAAATCCCAGCGAATGTTTTTTTTGAAATACATATACCAACGGTTCCATAACCGTTGGTATAGATTTTCCTATTAATTATACAAACGATTTCCAAAACCGTTGGGATAGGTCTATACCAACAGTTTTGGGATAACCGTTGGTATAAACCTATCCCAACGGCTTACATGGAAACGGTTCTCCAAACCGTTGGTATAGGTTTTTTTTCCAGTAGTGATTACAGTAGTTGGTTTTATCTTGAAAATGAATCAATTGACTGAAAAAAAATTTAGTTTTGAAATGATAATTGGTATATTAAAATGGGATATGGGTTAACTTTTTCATGAATAGATTATTCATAGATATCCTATTATTGATTGTTGATTGAGAATGTTCATGCATATGTAGTTAGTGAGTAATTTGGGGAATAATATATTAATTCTTTAAAACTCTACCAAAAAATATTCTAGAATTTTAAAGCTCTTATTTGATGGTGATGAATCCTCTTTGACCATTGTATAAGGAATGCCTATACACATATTTCCTTGATCACCTATTTAAATATATGATCATCCAATAACCGAGAACTAGTGAATCTATTGGTAGATGTCCATGTTTATTTTTTTTGATATATGTCTTGATTGGTAAAATTCATGACACATGCCGTACAAATTTTTATAAACTATTTTATATAATATTTATATTTATCCATTATGTGGAATATTTTCACAATTTGAAGTGTAATGAATGATCTATTTTAAATATTCTCTTATATGACCATGTATGTTTATTTAAAAATTAAATAGTTATTTATATAACTAGTGTGAAATAGTATTAGGGAATCCTTGGTGAAACAATATTGGTGTTATTAGCTCGAACCCTAGATATGAATTTGGGAGTGTTTTGTTCTTATTCATAAATATATATTCATGGGGAAAGTGCACTTGTAGGTGGTTATTAATATTGATCCTTAAGACCAATGTTGTTGTGTACAATTATAGTTGTGTTGTTTTTTCTTTCTGTATCTAGTAAATTGTGTTTATAAATCATGTTTATATACATATTTTTCTTTTGTTTCTATTTAAACCATGTATTTTTGATTGATTATACTGATTTTAATCTACTAGATTGACTATTTGTGAGTAGAAAATATTCCATCTAATATCTTTTATGATAATAGGTACTAGTAAACATCCCATGCAGATCCATAAAACCATTAACGAAATGTCAATGATGGCTTATATAACAGTTTTATATTTTATTTGAGCAATGTTATGAAATAAAATATAAAATTTTAGTTGTGATATCTCTTCTGGTATTGATAGTAAATAAAAGTTTTTTACATTGTTGAAAACAATGATGTAAATAATAATCTATAGAGGTTGATATAATTTAATTAATGAATAATGAAAATTTTTATTACGTTCATCATATTCATGACAATTTTACAGGATCAAGGAGGATTTAGAATATGATTATCACATTTGACTTATCATATTTTTGTAAAATAAGAAAAACTCACAAGCGAGGTGAAAATTTATCATAATTGGTAAGGCCATGAGGCATGAAACCATAAACGAACATAGATAATGGTGGAACACCTAACAATGTATTTTATAATGTTGTGGTTAATATTATATAGTTTTCAGTTAAATTATTTGATAGATTATACAGACATTTATTTTGGAAATAAGACTTAGGATAGAATATTTTTAAGATTTTATTAATCTAAGGTGATTAATGGTATTTTGGGAAATTTTTCATTGTGTTGAGGAAAATGTAACCCTTAGTTCTGATATGTGATTTTACATTAATTTATATATGGTAATATGACAATAGAATCCTTGATTTCTTAGAATATTTTGGAAATAGGGCTGTTTAGTAATCAAATGATTTAAATTGAACATCAGATTTAAAGATTAATATTTTTGATTCATCAGTTTGAGTATTAATTTATCTCATTGAAATAATATTTTGTTTCTCATTGGGTCTATTTATTTGAGGAATATGTTGATATATTTTTAAAGGAATCATGTGATCTTATAAAGGGTAATTTTAGTGCATTATGAATAAGAAAATTCATGTTGAACAATTAACATCAAGAGAACTTATAATATTGGGATAATAATTTTATTAATGGATGAAATTATAAATTTATTTATGTAATGTTCCAAATTTTATTAATTTATATTGTAAATTTTATCACACATCATTTGGAATAGGATCATGAAAATATGTCTTATTCATTTTTTAATTAATTGATGGAGTAATATATCATAAAGAAAAATGTTCTATGATAATTTATAAATTAATCATCTATCTATATCCATTATATCACTTATATCCAAGGATAAACTCTATAGAAAAAATATTTATATAATGACCTTCATATTTCTATTTTTCCCTTTTTAGAATGATGTTTTATTTACCATTTTTATGATCAATGTTTAATATTTAATAATTTATGATCCTAAAACCATAGATTACATAGAACATTTCCAAATTGAATGGAGTCAATTCATTTCTAGCTATACAATGTAAAAACATGAGAATTTAAACGAACACAATGTTTGATATCGTATTCAACCGAAAATATAGAGTTCAAACAAGCTGGATATAATATTAAATCATTATTATATAATCCTAAATTACATAACATAGAAAATTAATTGAATCATAAGAATATAATAATGTAAATAATGAAATATATATAATTCTACTTATTAATATAAATTTATTGAAAAATCCTTCATAAATGGGAACTCCAGATTTAATAATAACATTTTAATCAAAAAAATACTTCTAAATTGATATTTATTTATTAATTGTAAAAGATGTTATATTTATTTTTTTGGGAATTGAGATATTTTATTAATGAAATTAAAAGATATTTTTTCAATAATAATTAAAATATTAACTAATTGTTATTTTTTATTTTTATTTTTGAAAAAATTAATTTTAAATGATTGGTGGTTTATTTTCAAATAATGACAATTCATTTAATTAAATCATGTAATAAAAATGTTTCATTCTATATTTGATATGATATTAATTTGAAAAAATATTCTTAATAATATAACAAACTTCATTTTAATCATAAATTTATCAGATTTTGATATGTGTATATTTTTATTCATAGAAATATAGGTTTTGGTAATCAATTTTTAAATAAATAAAGTTTATCCATTATAATTAATTAATAAAATTAAGGAAATATTAATATCAACTTCATATATTATATATATATTTTATGAATATAAATTCATAAAATAATGATTTTTTGGAATCGAGTTAATGTAATGTCATCTAATTTTAGAATAATAAATATTTTAAAAGCCACTTCTTTGAAGACATTTTCATGGATTGATTTTAACTTATATTGGGAAAAGATATATGAATTATAAATTGTCAAATATATTCATTATGGAGAATAATAATAATAAATATTATATCATAAATTAAATTTACATTGTTATCATAATGAATATTAAAAACTGAAAAAATCATTTAACATGATTACCGTCAGAACTAGTTTACCGTTGGTTAATTTAATGTGGTAAATGGAGTAATATATTTTGAAAATTATTCTTTTTCAGTGGTTGTGATTTAAATTGAACATCTCACCCATGTAATATATAAATTTTCTAATTTTTGGGTAGTTTTTTGAGAGTGAATTCCATTATAGAAGTGTTGTCGGTATTTAAAATGTGAAACTACTTATCAATTATAAAAGTGAACCCACTACCCACACATTGTCACACCTATCAAGAAATTTGGATCAAATAGACCCCAAGAAAATCTCTCTCAATTTTTTCACATATTATAAATCTTCTGGTCTTCCCCATTTACCAACATTATGGTAATTAACAAGAGATCAAGTGGGGTTAATTTTAATCAAATGTCGTCATATTCAATAAGAAACATTAATTTTTTCACTTCTTCCTTTTAGGACATCATTTATATATCAAAAATTTAAATATAAAAACACAAGTATAACTTATATACTGATATTTTATTGTGTTTATTTCATAATATTAATCTTTCTTGTTTTCAATTCAATGGTAAATGAAACCATAATTCATGTGTAATGCATTCCATTACCTCTCCAGACTGTTTAATTTGTTTTCCATTGTCACCTCACACAATTTTTCTTGATGACAGATTGAATATGTAAATATTATATTCATTAAACATTAACCATACTTGAAATTTACATGTCATATTCCTTCTTATGTTATAATGAACTAAAAACCGATATCATCATTCATGTTTATGGAAGACAACTACCTCAGGAATTGATGTGATCATTTTTCTTATTAATACATCACATGGATAATATATGTAATAAAATTTAAATAAATAATATTAATGTTAATATATTATTATAATTATATATTTTTCAAATAACACTCAAATTACTTCTAACATATTTATTGGTAAACAGAAAAGTTACACATGTCTATGTAGGACCTATTATCTCAATGATTGTGAAATTGTTCATTTTGAAAAACCAGGATTCAAGAATATAATAAAAATTATAAAAAATTTATAAAATGGATATAATTTTATTAAAATAATTCATGAGAATAATTCAAAATGATTTGTTTTACTATGGTCGACACACCAAAGCCGTTTTGAAATTATGAACTACTTGTCTTAAAATCACCAGACGTGCACAAAACTGATTACATATTAGATATGTCATTATAATATATGAATTAAATTATATTATCATAAGCCAGTAAAACTATACAATTTCTTTAATAAATAAATTAGTTATATAATACACTTATTTTGGAGATAAAAGGAAAACACAACAATGTCAGGACACAATTAATGGGATTCACTCAAATAAATCTCTCTTTAAGACGCATTTTATTTTCTACACCTATGTTATAGTAAATGTTGTAGATATATTTCAATTAAATATTATGTCATATATGTTTAATATTTCATGGTATTTAAAGTTATAATATATTTACATCATTTTTGTGATTTATTATAAAACATTTACCTATGGGATAAGGGATTATGCTTCAGGCTCATTTTAATAGGGATTGTATATACATGAATTGTAGTCATGTAAAATTATTTTATCATTTTATAATAAAACCCTTTAATCTAATTACATTATGTTTATTTGTGATTTTTTTCATGTAATATTACTATCTTTATCTATTGGGTAATATAAATGTTTTAGAATTTTTTTTTGAAAAAGTGAATTCATTTAACTCTCTTTGGTCAAAAATAATTTTTCTTTTATTTTCATGTGTTCTAAATGTAATTTAATAAATAATGTTACAATCACCCAAAAAGTTACTATATATATTTTCACCCATGTTTTAATTTTATAAAACTGTGTTTCATTGAATATTAGTTTTATTTTTTAAATGAGGCGTAATTTATCCTTTGAACATTATTATGAAATGAATAATTATTTTAATATATATGGAATTTATATTAGTAGCCCATTAATATAATCAGAACACTTTGAATAATACTTTATAATATTATAATATTCTTAAATAACACTTTTTTGATAACATTGTGTACATTATTATGATTTAATGAATAGATTTCGATGTGATAAGTCTATTTTCTCAATAATTATTCCATTTAACATTTTAATGAATTTTAAATTAATGATGAAAAACATACTTATTATGGATTGATTCTAATATATATATATATATTTGTATCATATATACCAATATTATTATCCCTTAATTTTATTTATTAATATATACCTTTTCATCATCTCTAAACACATTTTTTAGGAAATTTCGTTCAATTTTAATATGATTAAACATTATGATTCCCATTTCTTTGTATGGGTAATTCCTATGATTATGAAATCTAAATTATTTACTTTTGTGACACATAGAATCATGGAAATTTTATGATAAATGTTAAATTATTGGTTAGAAATTTATTTTGTCAAAACAATTATGATTATATGCCATATATGTGATTAAGAATTAATCCTAATTTATTATGGGACATTGTCCACATGTGAATCTGTTTAGGAAGATTTCCTTGATTCGCCTTTATATAATCCATTATGTTAATCCCAGATTCCTTATGTTTCCATGATCCCTTGATAAAATTATATTTATTCCCCAATGTTATTACAATTTTGACAGATAATTTAAGACATCTTGTTTTACAATTGACTCACAAATTATGTTTCCTTTTATTGTTTAATCCCTTGTTGGGATTTTTAACTCACAAAATTTTTATGTTTTTTACAATGATATCCCTCGATTTTTTTTGGATATTATAAATATTTATGATCAAATAAATATGAAAAAATAATGTATTTTTATTTTAGAATCTCATTGATTTATTATTAACCTAGAATGTTTGTGACACTAATCCTCAAGATCACTGGGTAGTAATTAATTATTTTGTTTGGTAAAATCATGTATTAATTTGTATAAATGGAATGGATCACTCTAATAGGTATTCATAAAATCTCTAGTTAATTTTTAAATTAGAACTATAATAATTTATTAATAATGATCAAGGTATGAAAATGATTAAATTCATGTATAAAAAATATCATGAATTTTTAGAGAAGTATATAAATAGAGAGATACTAGAAATTATCTCCATGTATAGATACTATAAATATATTTTTCTCATGTGTGGTTTTATATAGGGGTAATAACCTAAAAAATGGAATATTTTTTTAGGATCTATCCCCCATGATGGATGACAATGGGAATTTTATGCACACCTTGATTGAATGTATCACGAGATACTATTTAGAAATGACCAAATCTCATCATGAACTACTTGAAAGAACATGAAAAAATTGTAAGGAAGGAAAAAATAATAGGTAACAATACTATGGATAACATAGACATAAAGTGAGAGACAAAATATTTTTTATATAACTATTTTATATATTTTATTTCATCAAGGATTATAAGATTTAAATTTTTTTTCTTTAAATTGTCTTCTTGTTTTTTTATTTTTATTTTTTAATGGCTGGAAATAGGGGAAGGCAACAGAAATCCATTTTTTGGGGAAATGAAATTATTTTTGAAAAAAGATTTATAATATTAATGGATATGAATTTTGGTAGTTTTTATCATTCCATAATTGAATTTATTATTTGATTTCATTGATAGGAATGAGATAGATAAAAAATTAGCGGTCAAAAAATCAAATTGATGACTTATTTGAATTTTTAATATATTCATCATATTCAGTAAAATGAAATAGGATCATGGTGAATTATGAATATTATTATCACTTTTTTCCACACATTGACAATAAATGGACAACCCACATGCATGGGGACGACTCATCCAATCTAAAAGGACAAGATGGAACAAACCACTAACTGAAGGGATAAATGAGTGAAATAACTACCTCTAAACAAGATAAAGATTATTTTGTATTCAATTTCATAACATAAAGATTAAATTTATAAATATTATGTCGATTTTGGGAAACCTTTTTGGATCAAATATGATTGAATGTTTTGGATTGTGAGGTGATTAATGGAATTTTGGGAAATTTTTCATTTGGTTGATTTATATGTAACCCTTAGGACTATCTTGTTATATAACATAAAATTTTAATGTGGAAGAAAAAAATTAAATATTTTATGGTTTAAATTGTTTTGGATAATGGGTCAATTAGGTAAGGAATTATTTATTTTGAAATTTTTATTGGGAACTTAATTTGAAGGTGTATTAATTTATAGAATTTTCAGCCTCTTTTTAACCATTTATAGTTATTTTACTGTCAATAGACATTTGTAATATCTTGATATCATTTATTGGAATCATGCGATCATATAGAAGTTATTTTCTTTCCTTATGAATAATAATATAATCTTGAATACTCATTTTTTTGGAGAAACATATGATATTATTACAAAAATTGATTAATGGATGAAATTATACTTATCATGTAAGTATATTTCCTAGAGTTATTAATATATATTGTAAAATTAATACCACATCGCACGGAAAATGTTCAATAAATAAAAATATTTCACATTTTTAAAATATTGATGGGATTTTATTTGTTAAATGGTCAATAATTTTTCATTATAAATTGATCTACATTCAACATACATTTTTTACACTACATCAATTCTCTTCTTGATGGATTATTTTTCATGTGATAACCGTTTCTTTTCCCCATCCAACATTTTTAAGGTATATTTTATAATTTTTTTTACAATGTGAGTCTTCACAGAAGGGATTTAAAATTAAAAAACCATTTATGACATAACATGATATATAATTGTGAGGTTTAAATTATTTAAGACGAAATAACGTGACAATATATGATTTTATAGGAACATCATGTTTGATAGCATATTCGACATGAAATATATAGTTTAAACGAATTTTGACATATTCTTTTAAGATTATAATTTAAATATAATATTTATTAACTTGCCATTAAATTGTTAAGAATCAATGCATTTAACTACATTATGTAAAATTTACTATTATATATAAATTTATTTATAAATTTTTAATAGATAACTTATATAAATTAATTAAGGATATTTTATCTTATAAATAATACATTCCCTTTAATAATGATTATTATATAATCTTGTGAAAAAGAATTATAATTATTTTATGGAAAATTTATAATTTTTATTTTAAAAAATGAAAATATTTTTTCAAATAAATATATAAAAATTAACCTCTTATGAAATATTGGTATTTATTGAAATGTTTGATTATTCAAGGATTAGTGAAAATTTACTTATTTTTGAAAACTGATATTTTTACCATTAAATTATTGAATATAGAAGTTTCATTCTATTTTGCAGTAGATTGTAATGTTTAATGTGAATCATTTAAATTATAGTTATATAATTAGTTACATTTAAGCGTAAAATTTTCATGATTTGGTTATCTATTCATTTTTATGTTTAAAAACATTTTTTTGAAAAAAACAATTTCAATCAAAAATAATAATACATTTTATTTAATTAAAATAACACCTAGAAATTAAATAATTAAATGAATGGAATATATTATAAATATATTTATGTTAAATAAAATTTAAATAAGTATTTTGTGTTGTACTAGATTTAATATTAAAGCATCTATTTCGGGAAAATTTTATTTTATAAACAACCCTTTTTCGACATGTTTTCTGGTTTACTTTTAAAATAAATATTTAAAATTAATTAAAATTAATTTTACAAATGGATTAAACAAATGGAATAGTTTTATCTAATTTTTTATTATAGAATAAACATAAATTATAATCATAATAAATAACAAAACTGAATAAATTGTAACAATGGTCAATGTTAAAATTTGTTTACACTGGGCTAAACTAAATAGGTAAAAAGTGTAACATGATTGAAAAATTATTTTTTTAGTAATATATTTTTGTATACACATTACCTCCCCTCTGCACTTAATTATTTTGATTTTTTTATTGACAATATTCATTAGTGTTTATTCACAATATTTAATACTTTTATTTATTTAAAAAAATATTGAACCATATTAATTATAATGTCTTATATTCTTTACATAATTTTATAGTCCACTCAATAGATTTGGATTGAAAACCCCAAAAAAAAAGATACCCCAAAATTATTTTCCACATTTTACAGCTTCGTTTCTTCCTAAAATTTTAACCCCATGGTAACTAATAATAGATCAAATAGAGCTTATTCTGGGAATACGTAATTGTCTTCACTCATCCCCTTAATTTTATATGATATTTCAACACCATTAATTATGGCTTAAAAATTACAATATAATTAGAAAAAAATATTCTATATTATTTTTTTATTATGTTTATCAATTATTACTCATAAATATCCTCTTTAATTAAATGGTTATTGAAACTATCATTTGTGTGTACATTGGTTATCCACTTCACAAATAAATGTAATTATTTATAAATTATCTCCTATAATGGACTATTAAGATGATGTATTTAATTATTATATATTATATTCCTGAAATTCTCATCATTCATGAAATTTAACATGTCATATAAATTTATATTGTACCATCCACTAAAAAGTGATAAAATTCTTCATGTGTACGATTAACTAGTACCTCAACAATAAATTTGATTTATTTTTTATTACCTTATCACATGGAAAGAATGTTTAAATGTATTTAAGTGAATAATATGATATTTCTGATATTATAAAAATTATTTAATGTTGAAATAACTGATACCTTGATTTTATCGTGATCATTGAAAAAAATGAAATGATGCATATTCAGGTGTATGGCCTATCATCCTCATGAATATAACATATTACTTTTTCATAAAAAATTTCAAAGTTATTTTTTAAAAATAATTTAATTAAAAAATATAATTATTTCATGATTATTATTATGAATATTACTGAATAATGACCCCTTTTGACAATGGTCAACACATCGATGTTTTTCTTGAAAATATGGAATAAAGGTGTTCAAAACACCCATTGTGAATAAAAATGAATATATAGTTAAAAAAATTAATATAAATAAATAAAAAGGTCAAATTATATTTTATTATAATTTATAATATTCATAAATAAAAAAATTATATATGTTTTTCATATTTTAGATAAGGTACTTACATAACAATGTTGGGTCATGATGTAATGGTTTCATCTCACAATATACTCCTTTTAGAAGAATTTTATTTTATAAAAATATTTTCATTTAAATGGAATATTAAAATCACATTTAAATTAAATTACATTAAAATAAATAAATAAAAATATTTCATTTTATATTAATTCAACTAATTCATGGGACTATTAATTCAAATGTAACTCATGTGGTAAGGGTTTGTGTTTCAATCACGTTTTAACTGGGATTTTTTATTCATTATTAATAGTTAAAAGTTATTATTTTGTAATTTTATAATAATAAATTTAATTTTGTTCTCATATGTTTATAATTTAAAATTACTTGTAATAATACAATTTTATGCTATTTGGGTACATAGAATACGTGTGACTATCTTATGAATGTGTAACTTAATTTCTCTCTTTGGTCAATATTTTTTTCCATATCCATGTTTCCAAAAGTATTTTCATGAATACATATAAAATGAAAAAATAAATATTACAATATATTTTTTATAATTTATTACATTTCAAAAAATACATTTAAAGGAACCTACTTTTTTATTTTATGAACAATGTTCATTTTTTTCATTTTGTTACACTGTTTTTAAAAGAATGTTTTATTTTACTTATAAAAATGAATAGAAGTCACCACCATTATGAAAAAATAAATCATCGATGATTACATTATATGTTTTCATGGTTATTTTTATGAACTTTTTTTATTTTACATTCATGATATTTTTAAATTTTGGATAATTGATATGAAAGTGAAAAGTGTATATTTTGTAGGAAGTATTCAATGTAATAATTTAAAGACATTCTCATCAATTATTACAACTTTATATGTTATATATTTCTTATAAATTTTCTATATAGGTATCTCAAATTATTCATATACTATTCTAACATAATATTTGGTTGTAATAATTAATTTTATTCATATATGGAATACCTTTATTATGAAATTTATATTAATTATGATTCCAAAAATGATAATTCAACCCCTTTTATTCTATGGGAAATTATTATGTTTATTCCATATGACTTATATTTATTTATGTGACACATAGTCATGAATATGTTATAATAGATTCACTTAGATAGTGCTCCAATGAATTTCCTAATGTTTATAGTCTCATGAAAAATCATGTATGGGATTAAAGAGTACACCCATTCTATTAACAGATGTAGGTTGTCATGAGATATTTCATAATAATATATCCTTGACTCATGTTTATTTCATGTAATATACTTCTATAAAATTCACAATATTACCATTATCTTATTCGAACATATTCTTAATACTATAATTTGATTAACCTAGATCTATCTATATTGTGATGTCTTGATTTAACATTGAATCTCATTTTTTATTTCATAATCATGTTTATTCCTGCAAAATAATTTTTATCTCACTATTTTTTTGAATGTATTCCCAATGCTATCCTATAATGTTTCAAGATCACGAATGTTTTGTAAATATCATTATGTGGAATAATGTAAATATATTTTATTCTAGTCTAACATTTATTTATTATGAACATGGACATCCCAAGAAAATTGTCCTCACGACATATGATTATGTTAAAAATTGGGTAATAATATTTTAAATGTGTTTCTTTATTAGAAATGGTGTGATGAATTGTAATATGTGGTTACCATTTATAATTGTGTAACTATACTTTTGTAAATATAAAAAAACTAATCAATTATGGGAATCCACAATTAAGTATTGTAACTCCAAAATTAAAAAAAAGTAATTGAGTAGGGTGGTTTTATGGTCAAGACACACAAACACCATTCAAAAATAAACACGTAATAAACATGTTATTTTTTTCTTTTAAGGTCACTATCTTTAACCATTTTATTTTTCTACCTTAGAAACTAGTTTTATTAAATATTTTTTTTATTCATTATGAAAGGTATTATGTTAAACTTAATTAAAAAATTTATTTATCCAGATTCTACATTTAGAATCCATTGTATAAATTCATATCATGGAATTTGTATAATTCAAATAAAAATTAATACAAAAAATGTGTCAAATTATTTATTCAGGAAATGAATTTGTATTGAATTAATTGATATTATAAGAATACTAGGACATGAAATCACTATTATATGAATTTAATTCATTCAAGTATTTTTATAATCTATGAATTTATTTCAATTCCTTTCACACTGTGTGTTGTTGTTATTTTTTTATGTTGAGAAGCAAAGTGATTTTTTTGGATAAATCCTATTTTGTAATCATAAAAATAATCTCAGGCCAAAATAATGAAAATTTATGATTCCAAAAAATTAAATATATTATTATAATTATAAATATCTATATTTCACCAAGAGTATAAATCCATAAAATAAAAGAACACAAAAATTATAGTGTTTGACGAAAAGAAATGATTTTTTTAGAAATAGGTAGTACACACTATTCACTATAATGTTATACCATTGAGAAAAAACCAAAATTATACTTTAAGTTAATTTATAAAAATTATTTTTAAAAATTATTTTTAATTTATAAATTGTATTTTCTTAAATGTTTAAAAATTTATTTATAATTTATTATCCCAAATAAAATTAAAATTACTTTTTTTAAAAGTATATTTTCTAACGAATAAATCATCATTAATAAAATATCAGTACAAAATCATTTATATATAAATTTATATTGTTTCGGACCCTTATATATATTTCATGAAATAATTTATACTTTTCCATCCATCCAATTTAGTTGTTATATTATGTATGTAATGATTAAATTATGATATTTTTATATTAAGGTGTGGATCATTTAAAATATATGTTGGGTACTGTATATGCTACTGATCATTTTTATTTTAAGATCATGGGTTGTTAAAACTTCTGAATAAATGATTATTAATTTTTTATTGGATGTGCCTTTTAATATGTGTTAGGGGTAAAAAATTGGAATTATTGAACATATTGTTATATAAAACATGTCCAATTCATCTAGAAAGAATTAAATGTGTCAATATTTATATTAATGTACGGATAAGGTTTAAATATTATCAACCAATAATATATATTTTTTTCATTTATTTTTACATTTGTATCTTTAGTTTAACCAGCTCTTAAAACTTATTATGATTACAATGATAAATATTCATTCACTAATTAAATTTTATAAATCTAATTTGAAATTACAAGTTAAAAAATTCATAGAAAAATCCAGTTAAAAATTATAATTTTACTATAAAATTTAGTTATTGTATAATTTTTATGATTTTATAGTGATATAAAAATCAATTAAATATTTAATTAAATTTTACTTCCCTTGGAGAATATTAAAATATGAATTTAAAGGAATCAAGATTACAATATATTTCCAATATAAATAAATTGAATATAAATAATATATTTTAAATATCATTTTTATTATTGTATTACCATAACACTTCAAAATTATAACACAACTATTGTTTTTAAAATAATTGTCTTGATTTCAATACTAGTAAAAAATGAGATTCATCGTTGTTGAGTAAGAAGGCTAAGTAATTATACCCTCACTAAAAATAAAAAAAATTAAAAAACAGTGTATTAATACCAAAAATAAAAATTTATTGATATTATATATTTCCCCATATCATAATATGATAGATAAATTCCATTCAATTTAGTGAGAAATTTGTATTTATTCTTTTATTATATTAATATATTTGTCAATATCTGAGAAAAATTGAATCAAGCATCCATATCCCTAAATATTTGATTAGTATGGTCGAAATAAACACAAGAAATATAAATAATGTACATGTTTGATATATTTAAAATAATTAATAGTATTATTTATATCCTTAATAACATGATTTCCTTACTACAATGGAGGAAAATATTTACCATGTTTAGTAGTCAAAACAAAAAATTGGACTTATTCTTAAATTTAAAAATTTTGATTCGAAATATGAAATAAAATTTCAAGATTTAGTTTTTAGAAATTCATGTAATTAGTTATATTATAAGGGTCCATAATGTGTTTAATATTTTAGAAAAATGCGTTATATGCAATAAAACAATCTTAAAAAAAATAAAATATACATTCAATTAACGTAAAATTATTAAATACAATTTAGTAAAATGGATGTTATAATACTATAATATATTATACATAACAGAATGGAAATTTTATATTACTTTATCTGATTAAAATAATGACGTTTTTTTCAAAAATACTCATTTTTAACATATTCACTAAAAAATAAATGTTTTTAAGTCATTGTTCAAATTCCTCCTTAGATAATTTGAACATATTGAATTAAAATATTTAATCCAATTTTTCAAATATTATTCGTAAAGTTATCTAAAATTAATTATAATAACAAAGAAAAAATTATTAGAAATTAATTTAAATAAATGAATTTTAAGTTTATGAAATCACTCTATTCACATTTCTTGATTTATAATAGTAAATAAATAAATTAAAATTCATTTTATTGTTAAATATAAGTAATAAAATTATTTAATTACATTTATTTATCTATAGGGAAAAATAAATATATAAAAATAAATTTATGGACATAAAATAGTTTAATGAAAATAATAATCTTAACTATTAATAGATTGTATCAAAATTAGGAAAAAATAATAAAGTTATTCTTATGTTTTTATATTGTTAAAAAATATATAGTAAAAATATTTAACAATAATTATAATCTTTTTTCAAACCCACATATTAATTTGAAATATGATAACATTTTTATTTATATAATAGCCTTTATGTCGCCGATTTATTAATCTTAGTGTTGTGTATATCACACTCTACAACAATTTAATTTAAAGAAAATTTATTATAAACACAAGTGCTGTTTCGTTTTTACATATAACTGTTTCGTAATCGAAATATACAATGATAATAAGATTGCATACACATACCTCGATTTAGAAAAATATTACCACTAATCACGAACTATAAAAACCCATTTTTAATCATGAATCCATCATAATAGAAATAAATTTATACAGGGGCTATGTTATCCCATATAAATATTCCGTGAGAATGCATTCCATACCTCCATAATTATCAATGAACAATTTTAATTCTATTTTACTAATAATAAAAAAATATGTAAAATAAATTTGATAGATCATGTATATTTTGTTTATATCCCCCTATAAAAACATCTTTATGGTTTCCATTATCTCTATATATGAAGATGTTTTTTCAATATCAAATAAGTCAATAATTGAATAACCAGTACAAACAATCACGTGTTATTTTTAATGACTTCACAATTCAATTCACTATATTTCAAAAAACATCCAAGGTCCCAATAAAACATACATCCTAAGGTATTGGTTTGTGATCCCAAGTAGAGTTTTTATCAAAAAATTTAAGTTATTCATTCATCGTATTAATACACTCATAATATTAAACAATCTGAAATTTTAATGGGGATATCATTGGTATGTATGTACTACATAGTTTTCAAACAACCATGTTATTTCAGTCAAGGTAGATGTATCGTTATTGAAAATAATATCCTATGATTCAAAATATTTACCCAACCACTAATGAATTTAGCATATATTAGCATCCAATACAACATCATCAGTAAAATTAGAGTCAATATCAACCACAAATTTCTCTACTATAGTATCCCCAAAAATATATTTTAAGTATTCATAATCTTTTCATCACATGTAGATTGACCAATATCCTCAAAAGTAATATATTTTTAGGATGACTTTAATTTATTTTAATATTTTATTATTATATAACTTTATTTTAGTTGTTTGGTTTCAAAATAAAGAAAATCTATTTGGAAGATTACCCAAAATGGTTCCTTTAAACTAATTTGCTTCAAATATCCCTATATTTCATCTAATGATAATAATGTCTCACGGGATTCCAAATAATTTGGTTTATTTTATGGAATGTTTTTATATCTTCACACATCTAATATTGTTTCTACGGAGTTTAATGTCTTAAAAGAAAAATGTTCTGAATATGTTTGGTTACGTGTATTTATTTTTTCAAAATTGATATCAGAATCATGATCATTGTAAGAATGCTTCCTACCAATTCTAAAATAATTATATTCATTCATCTATAAAATAAACTCAACTATAGTTTTTATATTGTTTAATATTGATTACTTTTTCATTTTTACTAAAAATATTTCTCAAAATCATTCCTTCTATATTAATTACCATTATTTGACCTAAACCATAGAATGTAAATACTTATATTAATATTAATATATCTCCTAATTATTTTTATAATTTATATATCATTATACATTTGTACAATTAATAGAAAATTTAACTTCAATATCATCACCACGCGCCCTCCGGGGCCCCTTCCGTGACAACCCCAAGCCCGCCTTCCAAAGGATAGGGGCTGGCGACTAGCACCAAAGGTGTAATTCCCTAAAACTGGGAAGGCATTGACTTTGTAACCTATAATCACACACAAAAGAGAAAATTATATAAAAAAAACTAACTAAAATTGTATAAAAAAGCATGATGATAGTAAAAGGGGCCAGAAATACATGCCCAACTATAAAGTACAAGAAACTGAAAGTACTACTGAAGAAAAAGAAAAATAGTTGTTTGGTCGTCCTCCGAGGTTCCTACCCGAAATGTGGGTAGATATATCCTCCTCAACTCTCTAGGTACATCCATCTCCTATGTGTACCATCATACCGTATGGTCCACCTTCAGGTACCGTCCAGTCATAGTAGTCATAGCCTCGGTCCGTGTTATCCATTGTCTGCATCCAACACAACGAGGTGCGGGCATAACATGTACAGGGGTGAGTATAACGATTATTAGTAGGGACCCCGAGATTCTCTAGGTCTTGCAAAATTCAACAAGGATAAACCAAAAAGTATGAAATCAACTGATAATCCCACATTAGTATATTCTCATACATATACCTATGTAATCATGTAATCCATCTCATTAATGAGGAAAACACAAAATTTACTGACTAAAATCAACCAGGAGTTTTAATCACATTATCGAAACCACAGCTACTGGAGAAATCCTCCTCTATCGGGTACAGTGGGCTTGTCATGACACCAAGGCCCTTCCCACTAATTATGGACTACTGAGGAACTTCTCATGTCTAGTACCATGGGTATGCTGCGTCACCAAGGCCCTCCCCACCTTGGGTCTGCCTCCACAACCAGGAGGTCCCCCTAATAGCCTGCAGAGGTACTCCTCCTGTCGAGTATCACAGGTCTACCACAACAACCAGGTGCTCCTCCGATGTGGGTCTACCGCCACAACCATGAACTCCCCACTGGGCTATTCATGTCACTCCAAGTTAATCGGTCTGCAGTCGTCAGCTATCAACCAGTTACAAGATCTTCGCACTCTAACCGCTCGTCTTTAGAAGGATCTGCTCCACGTGCTACTGGTTGATACTCCAATTGTCACCAAGTCCCACGTAGAAGTATCACAATGGTCCACCATGTCATAGAGGTCTCAAAACAAGAGACGATGCATCAATTAGAATCATGGTCTGTGAGTTATTATTCTTTTAGTCCCGGGTGCCTAGTTGGGTTTGTGCGCAATCCAACCTGACCGTATATCAACTATACCCCAAACTCTATTGGGGTATACTCAAAGGGACTGTCATGCCCCAAGATTACCAGGGTTGCTGAAAGTTTTTCAGAACAGATGCTCGGTGCTAATGATATGTCCGAAATAAATTAAATGGTCGTAGTGGGCCTGGGTCCAGTTCGACCGGGTTGGACCGACCCGACCCGACCCTGAATGGGCCTACCTGCTATGGGCGGCCCAGCCTGACTCGTTAGGCGGTCCAGCCCGTTAGGTTTTCCCCGAACATCTGGGCCCAACCTAGGAGGTCGTGAGGGGTCTATAAGGGCCGCTAGAGTGCAGACCAGTCGAGAGGTCATAGACCGTCTGTGAGGGTTCCATGAGGTGTCGGCTTAGGGAATCTTGGCCTGGAGACAGGGGTTGTTCGGAGTCGGAAGGAAGGTTCTGTCGGGGAACCACAGAGCGCACGGAAAGCAGGGCGATCGAGGTCCGTGGGGAATGCGATGTCCAGTGGGACGGTTCGGCCAGCAGTGGCACGGGCCACGTGGGGCACACGCGGTGTGCGGACGACGGAGCCGTGGGGAATGTAGGGCGCATGGAGGCTAGTGGGTTGGTTCGGCCTGCGGCGGCATGAGGTGCGCGAGGCAAACATATTGCGCGGACGACGGAGCTGTGGGGCACTCGGGGCGCGTGGAGGCTAGCATCCGGTCTAGGTCAACCTAGCCTGACACATTGGGTGTGGCCCATCCTGTTAGGTGGGCCAGCCCGTTAGTTTTAGCCCGGTCCGCTAGGCCCAACCCTGTAGGATGCGAGGGGTCTCGGAGGGAATAAAGAGAATGGACTAGTCACAAGGGTGCAGACTAGCTACATGTCAGCATGAGGGTGGTTTGAGTTGGATGGTGCCATGTGGGCGGCTCGACTCGGAGGGCACCACGAGGGCGCAGAACAACCTGGAGGGCACCGTGAGGGGCCAACTTGGGGTGGCTCGGCCTGGGGCCGAGGTAGGACGGCCGGGACTGGGAGGCCGGCGTGCCCCGGGCACCATGAGGTACGTTGACGGTAGTTTCGTGGGGTATGAGGGGAGGGCGGAGACCGGTATGCTAGTTCGGCTAGTGTGGGCTTAGTGCACGTGGGTTTGTGGATGGCGTATCCACGTGAAGCAGGGGGCCCATAGAGGCTGACGGGCCAGTTCAGCTGGTGGTGGCGCGGGGCACGCAGGGTGCGCGGGGTTCACATAAAGTGGAGCAGCGTGGCATGTAGGGCATGCGAGGGCCGGTGGCCGGGAGCTGGGGCATGGTGCGGCTGGAGCGTGGCTCGGCCAAGGTGTGGTGCAGCTCGGCCTGTTCGGACGGTGGGGGTGTGGGTGGCGGTCAACGTTGTCATGGCGGCTTGGAAGTCAGAGGGCAGTGTGGTTTGGTCCGTGGCACTGGAGCATCGCCGGTGCGGTGCAGGTTGCCTTCATTGACTCATCACCATGGTGAAGAAAATCACAAAGAAGATCAAAAGAGGGTTCCGACCATGTTGGTTTGGTCCTCACCCTTCTACATTTAGGGTGATAGAAATTGGATCACCAGAATAAATAAATGAATGAGCATGGAAGATATATTAAAAACATAAATTCCCATAATCCTTCTTTAACAAAATATTCCCAACCCGCAAGGAAGAACATCCACAGATCAACTCAATAATAACTAGGTCCACGTTCATTGTTTTGGAAGAAAATAAACAAAGGTGTAATATGATAATTAAATAAAAGTAAACACCTACATTTGTTTTTGTTCATTGATGGAGTCACATGGAAGAGGACGTAGTTGATGTCGTTCGTCACATCCGTCACGCACTTCCAATCCTGAGATCATGCGTTGGTTCATTAACGATGATGAGGAGGGAGGGTTGGTCATCGAAGAACTCCCACGTCGGTTGCTTCCTCAAGGTGCTTCCGAGGAAGAAGTAAAAGACACTCTTTAATGGCGTTCTTCTTTGGAAGAACGCATTCTTTGTTCTTTATTGGCGAGATCTTTTCTCTCAAAACCTCCTTCCTCATTTTCCATCGATAGAAAAGGTATCCAAGAATAATTGATTGTAAAATCTATTGAGTCGTTGGCATAAGAATTCAAAATGGGTGAATTAATTATGTTTTCTCCACTTAATAAATTAATGTGGATGGCACAATTAAAATAGTGGAAGGGATGACACCATTAAAGGAGGGGGTGGAGATACTCTCCCTCATTAATGAGGGGAGTTGATATTTTTTCCTCTCCAACCATTATTTGGGGGGTTTAGTCTCGGGTGGTCCCCACATTGTAACCCCTTGCAGTAGGTTAGGTTTGGGTGGGCCCCACCACCATAACATTTCAGGGGAGGTTATAGTCGGGTGGACCCCACACTTAAAATCCCACAATGAGGTTTAGTTCTGGTGAAGCCCACCTCCAACTTCCACATGGTGGATCTACAAATAAAATATAGTTTAATTCATTTTATTTTATTATTTTACTAGAAAAACCCAAAAACTATCTTTTATTCTCGACCCACTGCCATCGAGGTGAAAGTCACCTTAAGAGAATACTGACACTACGAGTTCGACGATGCCCTTGGATTTCAATGCTGAGCAACAGTTCAAATGTTAAAAAATCCCGATCATAGGTTTGCTGAACGTACTCAAACCAAACATCAAAAATTGATTCTGAGCACACCTGGCCTCAGAAACACACGATGTCAATTTTCGTATACTTGTAAAATTTCCATTAAATTAAAAAAAAATCATGGAAATCTCCGGTCTTTACAAAGATGAAATCATCTTTCTATTAAATTTAATAAATAAAATCCTCTATTTCGTTATTCCTCACAGGACTAGATAAATCTTAGATTAATAGTTTTCATGGTTTATAGATTTTAGTCTAATCTACTTCTATGTTTTTTGAGACGTTTTAAATTTCTATAATATTTCAAAATAATTATATTTAAAAAATTATTATTTAATTTTATATAATAATTTCATGTCTGTATATATTTATATTTTTTCTATAAATTATTTTACAATAGCTCATAAACTATAGGTAACATCAATCTCATGTAGTCATCTTTCATGTGCTGGTTGGGTCACAAATTAGAAACTAATTTCTTATTGTTCCCTAAACAAAATTATTTATTAAATAATTTGTGTTATTTTTTATAAAAAAATTATTTTAAATTAAAACACATTTCCCCCATAAAACGAATGAATGAAAATGAGAAAATTATTATATAAACCTGTAAAAAATAATAACTATATTAATTTGACTACATTAAATACATTTTCGGGGGTTCCACAAACATTTATCATTAGTGAGAAATAATTTATAGATGGTATTTTTCATATTTAATTTTTTCCAATTTAATATTGGATTTAAGTGTATTCAATATTATATGTGGAAATCTTAGAGTCATGTTTCCAACATCTTCATTTCGTTCTATCCATCTAGGCCACATATCCATGGAATGAAATCACATAATGAATTTTTCATATCGTTTTCTATCCCCTTGGTAGTACAAATATCTATGAAAATTTGACACACTTTTTTCGTCATTTAGTCTATGATTATATAATTTACCACACTATAGATTCAAACAGTTAAACATGTTTCAATTAAAAATATTTTCTTAATATATTATATTACATTATCTTATAGAGCATGGCATCTTATCATCTATAGAATTCCCTAATTGTCTCCAATATCCTACCAGGAAGACAAAAGATATGAAAACATGTCCATGGAGAGTGACTATAAATATGATAGAACCAAAAGTAACAGTAAAATAAAAGTATTATATTATAACTGTATGTTTGATCTAGAAAAAATATTCTTGAATTTGTTCATTACATAATACATTTATTTTTAACATTTTAGTTCATTATGGGGGATGTTTTACTCTTAATTATATAATATTTCATATATTTTAATAATTTTTTTTATTATCATTTCAAGACTAATATTTTCTATAATATTAATAGAAACAATGAGTGTTAGGTAAAATTCATTCTCCCTTTTGAGAATTCTGAGTTACTTGTCTGACCTTATATAATGTACTGAAATTATCAACTTATATATATATTCCATCCATGACACAAAGAGAGTTATTAACATCCTTTATGTCATTTTTTCTTCATTTAAGTGAAATGATGTCTCATTATTTCCCTAGATAAATATTGAAATCTTACTTCCATATAGTGTTTTCACTAGGAGATCCACTCAAAAAAGTGCATGTATATGAAGGTAACCAATCAATAAAAGTCACCCTAGTCAGCCAAAATATCGAAGAGAAAAATTAATCATTCCAAAGGAGACTAGAAAAGTATGCAAAGACTCACTTACCTATTCTTCTGAATTCTGGAATTCTTGATCCAACCAAACATCTATCACTAGTAGGCGATGATCTTTCTGATCTATTAGAAAATTATAGAATAATTGGTTTTTGTTGTGATGTTCCTCCCAAAAGATTTTTTACCATAACATCTAGTGGTCTTCCCCATAGTATATAACCTGATGTATTCTAGTGTAGACACAAGATAATTGATCATGAGAGTTGATCTTCTATTGATCGTCATATAATCCCTCGACTTGAGAATAAGATCAAATATAATGAAGGTAATTCCTTTATTTTTGTCCACCCTAAAAGGTATTACATAGGGTATATTCCACATAAATAATCCTTAAATCTCGACTTCGGTATGTGATAGCAGTCCTCACAGTAATGAAATTTTCTACGAAGGACCTCCCAATAGTGAAACATTATTTTAGTAAAAAATTCATCCCCTTTAGGCCATATAACCTAAATACCCTTCCCATTGTATAATCTTCAAAAAATATCCCCATAGTATGATATTAATCTTTTATAATAGATCTCTCCATGATTTACCCCACTATAAAGGTCTTCTACATAGTAACATTTCATGTTTGCTGGAAGGTCATCCTTTTTTTATGCAAAATAAAATAAGTGCCTCGTACACTAGGGTTTATAGGAAGATAAGGCCCATAATGATATAATCTATATCAATGATAAGTGACATACTTTCTCAACTAAGAGATTCCTTAAGTCAAAGATCAACTTATGAGACACATGTAGATCATTCATACTCCAACGAGACCCAAACTATCCCCTCCACCTGTGAAAAAATAGTTAAAAAGTGCTGATGTTGGGATAATCAATTAAAGGAGACTCTTTCAAAATAAAAAAGGAAATGTCTGTTGTTAGAAGAAAATTAGATAGGGATGATATAATCATTATTATTTCCTCTCATCCATTTCTCAGTTAATAATTATGATTCATTTTTAGAATAATTCATACATAAAATATTTCTTAATCTAAGCACAACCCTCATCCTCCTTAATGAAAAATTTGTTTATAATAATGAGTATATAGACTCTATGAATATATTAGAAAATATCCATCATAAAATTGAATCGTAATCCCTTCTAGCTGCATGTATAAAATGATCATTAAATAAATGGAATGATATTTAATTATCATACCTCAATGCATTGCAGGAGTCACCTCGTCTAATTCATGATGATATTCCTGGTGTTAAAATCATGGAATTTGGAGTACATGGATATCTACATTTCAGCTCACACACTGTTCAATAGAAAAAACTTAAAATTGAATCCTATAATTTCAATATTCTAAAAAAATTATAATGTATAACCCCTACTAACATAAGATGAAATGATCAAACCATATCGGTCATGAATAAGTCTCAAAAGCATCAGGCTTGATGAGTGACTGAAATCAAATAACACATAAACCATGAAAACAATAACATTTAGCTGGCTTCTCACTTATGTTAAGAGAATAATCAGACATTTCTAATTTCATTGAATAATTTAGTTCAGGTAAGGACTCACTAATACATCCCACTCATTCTCAGATATGGATGTGAAATATCAAGAGAGACACAATAGTTGTAACAACAACTAAAGTATATTATTCAGGTCATTCTAAAACATGGGAGAATCTACTATATCTAATAAACTTGGGCGTCTCTCTACTTATGTGTCATCTCCAAAATAAATCACGTCACCAATTTCAGGTATCCATTTACCAATTAACCCTCCAATTCTTAATCAAAACCCTGCAAAACCCCTCACACTCCAGATTTTCCTCATTCTCACATAGAGTTCCCGCCTCTAATACCTGCTCCACTACCCTCCGGTAGCTCCACCTCCACCTACTCTACCTCCCCTTGCTTTGTGTCTGGATCCTCCACCTTCAGCTACTCTGCCTGCTCCTGTGTCTCCTCCACCTACTCCACCTTCAGCTACTCCATATATACCTTATCCGCCTTTTCCTATTCTTCCTTGGTACCCCTAAGCCTATTCCACCTCTACATCCTCCTTCTCAACCATTTATTCTTTTCAATCCACTAAAATTGAATCAAATCACAGGATGACATCTGTCGTTTCCGTGCCACCAATGCCAAAACCAATTTTATTAGAATCATCATTGCCCCAAGTGAACCCATCCACTCCAGTGAAATCTCTTATCCCTAGCCTGTATCCCCCATAATCTGAACCCTCGTCTCCATCCTCAAAACCCTACCTTAGTGGGTTAATGAAAATCTTCCAGCAAACCAGTCCTCTTTCTACCAAAAATTATCATATCGTGACAATCAAGATCAACCGCATACTCATCCTTCTCCAATATAGGGTAATTTTATTTTTCAATCATCTCAGCAGCCTTCCTCTCAGAATTTCACTCTTTCATCTCATTATATTCATATGAAATTTCCATATAGTATTAAAATATATGCATTATCGAATATGGATTTATGGACACACTTCGTTCATTTTCTATCAGCAATAAAGAAATCAAATTAATTCTTTGGCTAAATATTTTTTTTCTCCATGTGGCTTCACCGACCCTAAATTTCCACTACGCTGCATAAGGTGTGTTATATATACCCCCTAAAATAATTATCTGTTTACTCTACAATATTGAGTATTTAAGATTTCTTATAATTTTTTCATAAGTTCACATGATACATCTTCTTTTATGATTCAACAACTTTTCTTTGTGTATATTACTACTCTAAATATAGATGAAAATCAATACATTTCAAATTTTGTGCGTTTTATATTCCCCAATCCCTGTATTGTTCTTCTCAATTTCATTAATATATATTTATTTGGATGTTCTTTTAAAATATTCACTACTTAATTTTTTAATTTATACAATCCATTATACCTGATTTTTTTCCATATACATTAAATTTTAGGTTTCTTTAATTCATTATCGTTTGGAGTTATGTTTAAAAAAAATATCTCATCAGCGTCCCTCATCCATATGCTATAGATCCATTTATGATATTCTTTCCTCATGGATGCATTCCACTACAGCAGTTTTTCACTTTTTCCCAGTTAATGAATTTGTTCAGTCCACTTTTTATTCACAAGTTCATTTTTTCAGGATCGACTATTTTTTTAGTACACAATTTTCACGTGCAGTACAGGTAACCCTAAATGAAATTATTGACCACTGTCTATATACAAACTATTTCCATTTCTATCTGAAGTCTATTTTTTTTATAATGTGAATTATTATTAATTTCTATTTAATGTATGTCTATATTTATTATTCCTTTAATGTTAGCTCTGTATTACTTAGTCATTCAATATTAATGTCGGAGTTTCAACCTATATAAATCATGATCTATGAAAAAGGTTTTTTATCCTCATTTAATAATTTTTCTTCATACTCATGATAAAATATTTACAATTTTATTTGAAAATTTTCAAAAACTTTTCACAGTGCATGTGAATATATTAAATGATTTTTTTGGATCCATGTTCTTAGGTTTTGATTTCAATTTCGGTTTTGACATCAATTTTGGGTGGTGCTTTGAACATCGGCGGCTCATCTTCAAACATTACGCCCACATTTAGTTTCCATTTGTTTGTGAAGTTTATTCATTTTTTTCATAGTTTTCAATATTATTAATTTTTCTTTACTATTATGTCTTTATTTCTTATCCATTTAACGTTATTTCTATATTGATTATTCATTATATATTAATGAGTTAGTTTAAATCTATAGAAATCAAGATCTGTAAAACAAGTGTTATTTTCATTCCTCATTTATATGTTTTGAAGATTCACCTACACATTTTTCCATTTCATCATTTAGAGTTTCATGTGGGGTTGTGTTTTTTAAATGTTCTATGCTCATTTAAGTGACTTTAATGTTAATTTTATTTATTTCACAAAATTTTGTTGACTACTATGTTTTGAACATATTTTTTCAAACTTTGAGAAGGTAATTTGTTTATATGATAATGTTGGGATCAACGGGATTTTTCTCTATTATGGTATATTGATCTGATTAGGAAATTTAATGGAGTTGTACCAACATTCCAACCCAAAGATAAGTGGATTATTTCTAATAGATTCATTACATAATTCAATTATTCTCATCCCCACATAGAAAATAAAATAATTCTTGATGAATGTGCATCGGATTATGGAATGAGTGTCTTCGAATTATGTATATGGAGGAGGACAAACATAAGATACACATCACTTATGGATCAATGAGGTTTGATCCTGGTGTTTTTTTATCAACTCATTCATCAGGTGGATTTGATTTATGGATAAGGACAGAACAATTTCATATTGTTCCGAACTGAAGGGGTTAATGATATGGCTATAGTTATGTGATTCTTGAGATTTACTAGAGAATACTTGAATATGACTTATATAGGTAGGTATGAGTTGTTTTGGTTGTTTTTATTAGGCATCAACGTTCAATTTCTAATGTATTTTTTTCCATGCATGGTTGCCTTTTTTATTTTCCAAATTTCAGGCTCATGTTTCCTTAGGTTTTTTGTTATTTTATGTTTCCATAAATTAAACTCGCTGAACTTGTTTTGTAAGCCCAGTTTTTTATTTTTTTTGAATTTTAATGAACTTTATTATCTTTTTATATTTCTAACTATGCTGAATATTTTCAATAATTATTTTTGTGATTTGAAATCTGGGAATCTTATGCGGGCCTAAATTGAACTTGTTGAACATTATTGGTAATCCCAGTTTTCTCAGTTTTTATTCATTTTAATGAAATTCATAATCTTTGAAAATTTCTAACTATATTGGCTATTTTATTTAATCATTTTTAGATTTTAATGGTGTTCAATTTATAAGGGATTAAATTGAACATGCGCTGCATGTTTAGTAAGCCCAATTTTTCCAGTTTTTAAGCATTTTAATGAAATTTCATATCTTTGAAAATTTATAAATATCGTGGTTATTTTCATTAATGATTTTGAGATTTGAAAGGTGGTAATTTTATGTTGGGTTGAATTGAAATTAATGAAATGGGTTTCGTAACCCCAGTTTTTTAATTTTTAATAAATTTAATGAAATTCATTATCAATGAAAATTTATACTATCATAGTTATTTTATTTAACAATTTTATTCTAGTTTGGATCCATTTTAATGAAATTTATTGTCCTTTAAAATTTCTAACTATCCGTGTTATTTTCAAGCCTGATTTTTAAATTTGGAAGGTTGTAATTGTTTATTATTGTCTATCTCCAAAATTTTTGAAATTTCATTGGACCAATGTCCTCTTTTTGAGCAGAGATCATTTTATTCTATTTTTTTAGTTATTAGTTTTTTTAGAATAAATGGTCTCACATATGTTTTTTCCTAGATAGATTTTTGTTATGTTTCTTGATTCAGTGACTTGCACCACCATGGTCATGGAGAATGACTTTCTTAGTAAAGCGACATGGTATATCATTCAAATCACTATAACACATTCATTCATAAAAACCATTATTAGAAAAAGAACATATGATATGTGTATATTATAATGGAAACATGATAAATGAATGTGATTCAAATGAAAAAATCATGTTAATAAAAAGTATTGAACATTTGGTAATTGGAAAAAAATTTATTTTATCTTCAACCTTGCTCAGTAATTAAGCAAGGTATCAAATTGTTTTTGCTGAAAAGGATTGATGAAAGGTTTTGATTGACATAATTGTTACCAAATGACTATATATATGTGGAAAATCATGGGACTTTTTTTTTTCACTCACAACTCCATTCTTGGTTTTATTAATGTTTTGACAGGGATGGAGTTATCATCGGATGATATTAGAATCTATGTCATTCATCATATTTTTTCTCAAATTTCTCCCAACCATATTGTAGAAGCAGTGAGTATATACATATTTCTTCAATTTCTGATAGAAAATAGAAGAAATAATACTGGTTTTAAATATTTTTATTCAAACCATGAAGACATATTCAGATAAGCTGTTACATGGGAAATACTACCATTATCCCAAGAAATAAGGGCCCCTCCCATGGTAACTTCTTCGATATTTGATCAAATGATTCAGCGTGATCACTATGTCAGTAATGATGGAGATGTGGTGTACTATGAAACTGATCCTGAACTACATAAATGAATGATATTTCTTTCTAGGATGCTTTGATGGAGACATTGAGTGTTTTTTAGAAGAAGACATGCCTAAAAATGACCCTTGCCATACAGTCTTTCTGTAAAAATGAATAATAATCTAGTTGTGGGTTCTAGAACAACTTATTATAACCAAGATAACCAATTTTTTTCTTTCTTCTCTATATGGAATTTAGTGCAAGCCTCGAAATTAATTTTTTTTATTATTCTAATTGTTCAAAAACTGTGGAATTCATATTATTATAATTGTTCAAACACCTAATTTCTAACCTCATTACTCCTAGAAAATATCCCTATCAATTATATCCCTAATATGGTACCCTGTGGAGAGCTTATTTCATGATGAAGATGTTGGGGAGGAGTAGTTCCAAGTAGTTAGTCCGGGTTGTATGTAATGTTTGAAGCCTATGGGAAATGAATTCCTCTAAGGCCTACAGGACATGAAATGCTTATGCCTACAAGCCTTGTAAGGGTTCCACCTCACCCTTTGAAAGGTGGATTATCAAAAAACCAATAAAAAATTGAAGGCCTTTGGGCCATTGGAGGTAAAGAATCTTCTATACAGATCTTGGATGAGGACCTATTCTCTGCATGGCTGTCTCAATTTGTTAAGAAAGAGAATAAATTTATTTTTTTGAAACCTTTGGGAATAAGGGGCTTCTCTCCTACTATCAATGACATGATCTCTACAACAATTTCTACTATACAGATACTCAGTTTTTTATTGATACCATCTTGGTATCGTTCTGGTACCAGTTTTACATTCCAATATGTTTTATTTTTATACCAAAAAATCTAAATCGTATATTTTTGAGAATTTTTTTTACTAGAAATAGGTAAAATTTATAAATTTTAATCACCATTCATTTGCATTGGGTGCTTCTCGAGATTCGTATGAAACAATTTTTTCCAATAAAATTTGAATGTTGGTTACATAAAATTTCCAGTTTCTTATGACTTGTATTTGTTACCCACTTGCTTGTGACATATTTATATGCGTTATGACATGTTTAATATGGATTTTTAATGATATTACCATCTTATATATGTTTTTATATTTCTTTTATCTTTCTACAACCATGATCTAAAGTCTATAAATCTTATTAGTAGAAATGTTTGATTATTTTCGGTGGCTTTGATGTATTTCTCATGCATTGTATAAAATAGTTCTACAAATATGTTGGTTTTGAAATTATTTTGAATCTTATAGGTATTGGGTATATACATATTCAGGTGAAAATATGCAGGTTTTAATATTATTTTTTATCTTATATGTATCACATATATACATATTATTGTTTGAATATGTTTTGTAACTTATATGTGTTCAGAATTGAAATATGCAGGTTCATATTTGTTTTCATATGCAGATTCAGATTCTAATTATTATATTATTATATTTTCATTTCTATTAACTAAAATATATTGGTTCATATTTGTTTTGATTTCTAATTCGATGATTTCACTTGTCACCAATATTTTTTACTTAATTTAACTACATTCTCAATATAGAAAAACATATTCTCTGATTTTGATAGTAAGGATGTGGTCTATAATAATTTTGAATTATATTGAGACAACAAGGATACAACAAGCTATTCCACTAAACTGCACACCAAAATGAAGGAATACCAAAACAAGAGGACTGAAAAAATGACAGATTATTTATAATATAATATTATAATACTACGTGTTGATAATTTTCTAATTTTCAGATTTTTTTTCTGATTATGTGCTTACCAAAAGAAGTATATTATGGCATGCAGTTTTCAATAGAAAGGTAATAATGAATCTTCATTGTTTTACTTATGGATCCTCCTATTGGTCCACTTCTAAAGTCCCATATGTAAATATGTAGGTTCAAGTTTCAATTTTTTTAGCATTTATGTTCCCCATATTTTTATGTTGGTGTTCTTTTTCAGGCATAAAAGAGGCCGAAAGTGGAGATTTTGTACACGTCTCATATCTAAAAATATAGTCTGAATGTGTAACCTATTTCCATTTTTTCATATGTGATTTTTTGGTTGGTGTTTTGTTTTCATGTTGGTTTTCTTTTAATGGTTCACACTGTTGGATCGAAATAATTATGTAGATGCTCAATACACAAGAGGGGGGGGGGGTGCATTGTACACTTTAACAATTTCCTTAAGCAAGGAATGATCTTAGTTTAATAGGGTTAAACTATACAGATTCACAACACCTCTAACTCTAATAGGAAATTGGAATAAGTAATGAAGTTATAAACTTCTAATTCTACACACTTTCTTGAATCAGGAATGATATTCCGAATAACGGGTTCCGGATATATGTATCTGGAAATTTAAACTTAACTAAAGATTATAATATGAGAATCTACCCTGAAACGTATAGAATCTAAATGAATCAGAGTACATGTGTAAGGAAATACAAGAATGTTATACTTTCCTTATAATACAATATGCAGCGGAAAAAACAAACGAGTAGTAAAACTACAAGTAACAAACAATAACACTTTTAACCCAAGAGAAGGGTATCCAACAACCTTGGATAATGTTCCCTTGATTTATACTTTCAAGCAAGTCTATCTTACCAACACCAGGGTAAGCCCTCGATACAAAGATCAGAGTCTCTGTCTTGTTATCCCTGCAAGCCCTCAACTTTACGATAGTTGGAACCTCTATCTTCCTCAGTAAGGAAGCCATCGAACTTCAAAGAAGTCGGCACCTATGTCTTCCTATCCCCGGAATCCCTCGGATGTAATCACCAACATTCAGAGTCGCACGAAGCAATCTAAACGAGCGGTTAAGTACACACAATGCATGAAAAGATTCTCTCTCTAGAAATCACCTTAACAACATGTGGTCTCTAGATCGATCAACTCATTTTTTTATTCTACTGATCTCTTTTATATGAGCTCATATTTATAGGCTCGGTCGGCCCCCTCTCTAATGGTCATATTTTCCTTAAAATTCGGAGGGACCTATACACATGTAACTCAACCAATGGTTAGTTTAAAATAGAATAGACGACATCGTTTAATAACAAACCATGTATAACTGAATGCATGACATCATTTTATAATGTATCATTTATAAGAAAAAGCCATAATATGTTCGGAGTGTAAGAAAAACAAAAGTTCGGAGTCTAACCATAAAAGAAATTCAGAGTCTATAAAATGAAATGTTCGGATTCTGTTTTATAGGAATTTGGAACCTGAAATCTGTAGAAGTCCGGAGTCTGAATTTCTATGGAAATTTGGAGTCTGGTTTCACCAGAGTTTGGAATATGAACTTGCAGTGTTCGAAGTTGAACTAGTAAAAGTTCGGAGTCGAACTTTATAAGGGTTCAGAGTCGAACTGCATAAGAGTTCGGAGTCGAACTCATGAAAGTTCAGAGTCGAACTTCATAAGAGTTCGGAGTCGAACTACTGAAGAGTTCAAGGTTGAACTCATGAATGTTTGGAGTCGAACTCATGAATGTTCGGAGTTGAACGATATAAGAGTTCCGAGTCGAACTACTTAAGAGTTCGGAGTAGAACTTCATAAGAGTTCGAAGTCGAACTACTTTAGAGTTCTGATTCGAACTTCATATGAGTGCGGAGTCAAACTCATGAATGTTCATATCCATAATTCGGAGTGGAACTTCATTATAGTTCACATCCAGAATTCGAATCGTAAAAATAGAATACTCCATTACTTGTCATTATATGATTCTGGGATTTTGGGTATGAATCCAGTTTTCTTACTTAATAAAAATAATTCTATGTATAAGAAAATCTGGGTTAGGGTAGATTTCCTTATAGAATAATGTTTTCCTTATAAAGGTAAAATATATATTTGATTAAGTATAAGATGTTTGTGATTTTCTAAACAATAAGGAATGGAAAAGTCATAAGGAAAACCTTATTGACTCAACACACACTTCACCACAAAGTGGTTTTAATGAGAAAATACAAAAAAGAGATTTTTAGTAACACTTTGATTAGAGAAACCATACCAAATTTGATCTTAATTTTATTATGTTTTATAATTATTCCTTAAATGTTTTCATTAATGTTTTTGATTATGAAAATTTAGTATGGTGTTCTTATTTTTAAACAATAATTTTTATGCAGAAAAGTCTGTTCCAAGCTTTTGAAGGTAAATATTAGTACAATGTGACAAGATTTTTGGGTGACATACTACAACTTCATGTTACTTACAATGATTGATAAATTTCTACAAATTCATACATTTATACTACTTCTCTGTATTACGAATTTCAATTTTCTATTTGAATGTTCTTTTCATTCATGTATTTCAATTGTTCAGACTTAAAATAATTTTTTATTACTTGTATATTGTCCTAATTGTTTTCAAATGTATTTATCTAAAATGATATCTACTATCATAATGATGTCTATATATTTTATCCTATTGTATTTCAATATTATGTATCATTATTTTGTGATTTCAATAAATTTAATATTCCTGTTCATTGTTAACTTTGAAATATAACATTGTATTCTGGAAAATAAGAATTGAACAATACTGTCGTGTGAACGCACGAGTGAGTAGAAGTTTTTAAAATTTTTTGACCTATATGTATATTACACTCAGACTGTGGATCAATAAAAAGGGAATAGGATTAACAAAAACAAATATGGCTATGGGTATTTTTACCACAACCTTCCCCTGAATGGAAATCGGTCTTTTCCCTCATAAGAAAAATGATTAGTGGTAAGGTCTCCCATTTCAGCCCATATCCTAACCCATTTCCTCGAGAAGGGAGGATTATGACCAAGATACATTTAGGTTCCCTTTGATTTAATCAACACCATTAATACAAGAGGATCCCACAAATAGTGGGAGAGGTCGATCAATGGGTGAAAAAAACCTCTTATTAGCCAAAAACCAGTATAACACCAAAAAGGAATTTTGAATCGGTGAATTTCAGGGCCCCAAATACAATATATGACACTAAAAATGATTAATATGAAGAATAACATGAATAGTTCAGTTCTATCTAGTTTTATATCCACTCTGAGAATAAAGGTTTGTTTAACTGGATCCCAAGAATTACCAGAAAAATTAGTTCTCTCTTAATCAAACATACACTAACTCAACAAAAATCTATAACATATATACTAGAAAGGTCTTATAGGGAACACATCCTCCAAAAAATGGTGATGATATCACTATTTAAAAAAAATTTACTTGTCATGATGATTAAATTATTGGGTGGAGGAGACTCAATGACGACTCACATCAAGGCAGCAGTTCTATTTAATATATTCCATGGAAATAGCCTCAACAATTAATTCTGAAATGTGTACTCAAACAAAAAAGATTCACCATATGTTCTAAATTAATGATAAGACATTAACCTATTTATTTTCTTGGTCCTTAATTTATAATTTAATCGATCATGGCTGGATATCAATATTTACCTCCATTATGGGGACAACTAGAAAAGGATTTGAAAAACCCTCAAATATGTCCCTAATTTGATATCCTCTTCAAATAATTATATAAATACTATGTCATATCATAAAAATAATTTCAACTACCAAAGATCCTATTTAGTCGAACACTGATTAAAAAATTATTGATAATATCTATTGATTGGTATGTTTAATGATGTCTTAGAGGTGCTGCATTCACCGATGCCACCAGAATATATGCCTCACCCAAACCGCATGAGTGACTCCATATCACCACCGTGATTTGACAGCCAAACATTTCGGATACTCAATGTCTCCTAATACATGTAACAACATCAAACACACATTCTATCCCATTGTGTTCCAATGATTGGATCTCTAGAGTGTCACGAAATTGTATAACATAGATTCATAATGAAAAAAATTCAAGGTAAATCCGTAGTGTTGTTTAAAAATATTTCTAGATTTATTGATAATAGAATAGGAGGATATCAATTTGAAATTACACTATGAGTTCATCTCAATGAATCAAAATACAACATTTAGTGACTTCCCGAACTGAAAACACTGATAAAATGAGAGCGTCTCTGATTTCATTGTCAGATGCAATGAACTGACCTACTCTCTGAGCCGACTGCTTCCACATGAGAATATTTTTGTTATTTACATTGAATTTTTTTATCAATATTTAAAAACTAATCATCACAATGAAATATACAATTGGGTTTTTTATTTTTATTCATTTCCCATGTAATGAAATAATCTAAACCACGTACAAATCTCATGTCACATATAACTCAACCAGTCAATTGAAAAAAGAACTGGAAAGGAAGTGGAAACATCTATAACACAAAAACTAGCCAATGGTCTGACACCAGCATTGAAACATGCATCGTTCATTCCATCACCCTCCTGGGATTCAATATCAATCCTCATCTCACAAAGATGAGTGGAGGTGACCCATGAGAAATCAATACGAGGAATAAATGATTATTGAGTACTTTTTCTGAGATGATCATGTTTTTGTCTATTTTATAGACAGAATATACATGGATTTTAATAACCTAGTAGAGCCTAAAATGGTTGACCAGGTAGGTCATGATGCCCGAATAAATTATTATATTTTTCATCAGATACTGGGACACATGATTTTGTAATTATTTTTCTTCAAATACATCATGTATATGATGGTATATTACATAAATGTAATTTTGAGGAGGCCACCAGTAAAAGTGGTGTATGTTTTTTCCACTTCCCATAAGTATGGTTGTGATTGGTAATAAGTAATTTGTAACAGGTGCATAAATTAAATTTTCATATGACTCAGAAGTTGATCATAGAAAAACGTGGAATTCACCAAGAGTAATTGGAACAACCAAATATGTATCAAACCTATTCTACTACAACACATCTAAAGTCATTATCCCTATAGACTTACAATGGCCTAATTTTTAAATAGAGGTCTGATGGTAAAGGGATGTAGAAAGTGAGGATGATGAACCTAAATCAAGGACATTGATGGATTCAACCTAATTATAATTTATTCCCAAATATTTAAAGCAACGGGAACCACACCATTTCAATGGAACTATAATATATGGTCATCGAGACAATTTCATCATCATATGAGGAGCTAATCATAGTTCCATTAATGTCATCCATTTAATGGATCCCTTTTGGAATTATGAGTATGGTTATGAACTTGGTTTTCCATCATAAACCTTGGGAACCAAAGGAAGATACCATAGAATAAGAGGACACAAGGAATGGAACAACCGGTGTAGAACATAATATTTTAGCCACACCCCTTTTGAGTATGTCAATTTTGGAGAAACATTCTAAAGAAAACTTTAGGGATTTCATGAGGAGAAGGAAATACTCCAACATTTTCAACATTCCAAACTAACCCAATCACTTTGAATTCTAATAATAAGGGGAATGTTTTTCTGATCAGCCATGGTGGGAAGACACACCTACCTTAACCAATCCCCATGGATAAGATAACATCAAACTCTTATTTTGTGGGGTGATCCATCTATATAAAATGATCATGCCCCAAAATATCTTATTAAATGACATTTATATCTAGAGAAGTGATCCACGTTAGACTATAAATTTTAAATAATGAAATATTTATCCTTGGTTCCAGCTATGATATTAATGTTGGATGCCCTGAGTTTGTCCAAATACCTTGAGGAAGCACTCATCGTGTTTTTTCTCATCCTTTAGGATATTGAAGTCATGGTTTCCAAAGATATGGCATATCACATAGAGAATAACACTAAAGTATGTCCTGTGGTTGTCTCTTTCATAGATCATAATTAAGATTCCATCATATAATGACACATTAGTCACTTTTTTCTATCTGACACGATAAATGGCATCGATTTCTTTGAAGTCCCTATTGATAATGGTTGTAGAGTTAAAATATTTCATGTACCAACAATTAAATATCTAGGATTAAATGATGAAAACCTATTTCCTTCCTTTATTACATTGTAGGTCATTGATAAAATTAAGAACAATCCATTTTTCTAAACAAATTTCATGGATCAGTTCAGAAGCTTCATTTCTAACTCATAGTTTCTGGTTTTTGGCACAACACATCCTTCAATATCTTAATAGGAGGGCCCAAGATTCATCAACATGTGAAAATTAATCCATCATAAAATCAATGCATCAAATTCAATATTAATGAAAAAAAAGGACCCTCCACACTGATAAGACCCCATTCAAATCCTACATTCCACATTACATTGATAAAGGGTTAAATCAACATAAAGTGAAAAAACCCATTTCATTCTATCCGAAATGATTATGTTTATTCTATATGATTGATTTCAGATTATGTATCACAAAATCATGAATATTTATTGATTGATTCACATAGATAGTATTTAAATACATTTCCTAATGTTTTTAGTCTCATAAGACATCATTTATGGGATTACAGAGTAATTCTAATCTATTATCATACATTATCCATCATGAGATATTTTCTAATAACATGTCCTTGACACATGTTTATTCCATGTAATATATTTCTAAAAAATATAAGTTATCAACATTATCCTATTCTACCATATTCATCTTACTACGATGTGATTACACTTGATCATTCTCTATTGTGCTGTCATGTTTTACCATTGACTCACATTTTTTATTTCTTTATTAGGTTTGTTCCCCTAAAATTATTTATAGGACACTTCTATTTTATTTTTAATCCCAATGTTATCCCATAATGTGTCATTATAATTAATGGATTATGGATCTCATTATGTGCAATAAAATAAGGATATTTTATTTTATTCTAATGTTGATTTATTATGAACCCAAAATTCCCAAGACAATGGGCCTCACAATATTCTGGTTTTAATTTATACATGTTTTTGTTAATAATTGAGTAATAATATTCTAAATATTATTATATAATTATAAGTGGTGTGAAGAATTTAAATGTGTGGTTACCATTTATAATTCTTTAACTATACGTTTTTTATGTAAAAAACTAATCAATTATCGGAGTCCACTCTCAAGTAATCTAAAACTGAAATTATTAAAATAATTTAGTAGGGTGGTGATTTGTTCAATCCACACCACCTCCATTAAAATATAAACATGTATTAAACATGTTATTTATTTCTTTTATGGTTTTTCACTTTTAATATTTTCATTTTTCACTATGTTAACTAGTTTTCTTTAATAGTTTTACTATTTCATATGGAAAAATTTGGGTTGAACTTATTATCTAATATTAATTATCATGGTTTAAAATTACAAATCCATTGTATTAAATTCATATCATATAATTTCTATAATTCAAATAAAAATTAATCCCACAAAGCATATTAAAAAAATATTTTTAATGAAATGAATTTTTAATGACTTATTTGATCTTAAAAAATAATTTTTATATGAAATCACTATTATATGAATATAAATTTATTCATATGGATGTATAATATATGAATCTATTTCAATTCCATTTATATTGTATGTTAATATAATTTATTAATGTAGTGAATCATTGTGATTAAACATTTTTTTTAAAATATGATTTTGTAATCATAGAAATGAACCTAAGCCCAAATAATGAAAATTTTTTATTAAAAAAAAATTAATTATATTAATATAAATAAAAATAACTATATTTTACCATGAGAATAAATTAAAAATATAATAAAAAACTTAAATTTTAATTTTTTATGGAAATAAATGATAATATTATATGAATCAGTAGTAATCAATATTATCATAATAGGCACACATTTGAGAAATATCCCAAAAATTCACACTATGTTAATTTTAAAAAATTAAACACAAAAATAATTTCAATATATAATTTTTTATTAATAATTAATTCATTTTAATATTTTATAAAAAATTAAATAAAAATTACATTTGATGAAAGTATATTTTTTGTAGAAAAAATATCATTAATAAAAGTTGTATTGCATAAAAATTTTTCAATAAATTTATATTGTTTAGAATCATTATATTTATATTTCATAAATTATTTTATACATTTCTTTCTTTCCAATTTAGTGGTAAAGTAATATAGGTAATGATTACATAATAATATTTAAATATTATGGTGTTGTTTGTTTAAAATCTATTTTGGTTGTTCTATACGATACCAAATAGTGTTATTCTAGGACCACATGGATTTGCATTGTAGGAATAAATTTATATGAATAAATATTTATTGGGTGTGTCATTTTATTTGCCTGAGGGGGAACACACATAGAATTATTGACTATATTGTTATATAAAATATATCTTATCCATTTATAAATAATTCCATATGTGAAAATTTAGATTAATGTTTGGAAAATTTTTAAATATGATCAACCAATAATTATTATAGATGGTTTTATGTTATTTTATCATTTATCCCTATACTTTAACCAGCCATTAACACATTTTAGGATTACTGTAATAAATATTAATTTACTAATCAAATTTTATAAATGTAATATGAAAATTACCAAATAAAAAATGCATGGAGCAAACATATTAAACATTACAATTTATCATTCAATCGATTAATTGCATAATTTTTATGATTTTATATTAATATAAATTGAAATTGAATATTAAATAAAATTGTATAGCCATTGGAATATATTAACAAAAAAATAATTTAAAAGAATTTAGATTACAATATATTTGAAATATAAAGAAATTGACCATAAATTATATATTGTAAATATCATTGATTATCTTTTAGATCCATAATTCATCAAAATCATAGCATATACATTATTTTTAAATTCATTTACCTGATTCCAATACTATTTGAGCATGTGTTTCATCACTATTGAGTTATAACACTAAGTCATTATACCCTCACAAAAAATTAAAAAATATAACCCATAAAATATTGTATTATTATTAAAAATTATAATTTATTGATATTATCTTTTCCCCTTAAGATATTATGCTAGTGAAAATAAATTAAATTTAGTGATTTTATTTATTTTTTATTTTCTTATATTAATATATTGATCAATATCATTGAAAAAAATGGAAGCATGTTTCCATATCTCTAAATATTTGATTAGTATGGTTGAAAAAAACACAAATAAAATCGAAATAATGTACATGTGAGATATATTTATAATGAATAATCATTTTATATATTTATTTAATAACATGATTTCTCTATTACAAAGGTGATGTATATTTATAATTATTAGTATTAATAAAAGAAAAATTAAATTGGAATTATTCATCAATGTCAATATTTAGATTCCAAAAATTCAATAAATTATTCGATATTTTCTTTGTTTAAATTCTGGGAATATGTTATAATATAAGTGTGCAGAATGATTGGAAAAAATGTATTTAGAAAAAATTGTTTTAGGCGTTGAAATAATCTTTGAAAAAACAAAATAGATTGTCAATTCGTAGGGAAATAATTAGATTATATTTAGTAAAGGAGATATTTTAATACATTAATAGTGTATACATAATTGAATGGAACAATTATATTTGTTTAATTGATGAAAAAATTTAATTTTTCGAAGAAGAACTGATTTTTCACTTATTCCATAATAAATTCCGGCTTTTTAAAATCATCCCTCAAATTCAATATTAGGTAATTTGAAGTAATTTATTTAAAAAATTTAATAAAAATATTTGAAATAAAATTTATAATAATAGCTTAAATTAAATATAATAACAATGAAGAAATTAAAAGAAACTAATTTAAAAAACATTATTTTTGAATCGTAAAATGAATCTAAGAATATTCCATATATAATAAAAATAAATAATTGTATTTAAATAAATTTAATTGGTATAATATAAATAACCAAATTATTTAATTAAAATTATTTATCAATAAGAACTAATTTAATCTATAAAATTACATTTATTGACATAGATATAGATTAATAAAAATATTCAATTTCACTATTAATTAGTTATATCATAATTAAAAAAGTATAATAATGGTATTATTAAATTTTTTTATTAATAAATAAAATTATATAGTAAAAATAATTTACTTTAATTTTAATCTTTTTCAAACCCACCTGTTAAGCTGCTATGTGATAACATTCATATTTAAAAAATAATATTTCTATAATATATTTATTAATAGTTGTGTTATGTATATCACACTATATAATATATTTAATTTAATGAATATATATTGTAATCTCTTGGGGTGTTATGTTTTTCGATGTAACGGTTATGTAATCAAAATATATGATTATAATAATTGTACCTACATATTCATCATTTATATAAACATTACCAGTAAACATGGACTATGAAAACCCATTTTCATCATGAATATATCATAATTCAAATAAATTGAGACAGAGCCTATGTCATCCCATATAAATATTTCATGTGAATGAATACCATACGTCCACAATTATCAATGAAAAATCTTATTGTGTTTTTGATGAAATTTTTTTATTTTATTTTACATTGAACAAAATAAAATGTAAAATTCTTTTTATATATCATGTAAATTTTATTTATTTTCACTCGTAAAACCATATTGATGGTTACAATTATCACTATATATGATTATGTTTTATCAATATTAATTACTTTAACAATTGAATAATTGTTCACCACCATCATGGTTTATTTTTAGTCACTTCATCATTCTATTCAAATTATTTATAAAGACCCACATGGTCTTTATAAAATTATGGTCCTTATGTATATGTTTGTGATCCCAAGGGGTGTTTATATAAAAAAATTTGAGTCATTCATTCATCATAGTAATACACTCATAATATTAAACTATTATGAATTTGTTTGGGGATAACATTGGTATGTATGTATTGCTTAGTCCCTAACCATAGTATTATTTTGGTAAAGGTTTATGTATAATGCTAGAATATAATATTATTACATTCAAAATGATTACCGAACCTCAATTTTTTAACTATATATTATCATCACATACGACATCATTGGTAAAATTAGATTCAATATCAACCATTAATTTCTCTATTATAGTTTCCTCACAAATATATTTCTATTATTTATATTATATTCATCCTATGTAGATTTATCATTACTCTCGAAATAAATATATTTTTAGGATGATTTTAATTTACATTAAAATTTTATTATTCAAAAACCTTATTTTAATTTTTCACTATGAAAATTAACAAAATATATTTGGGAGATAATTCAAAATGGTTTTTTACACAAATTTACATCAAATATCAAAATATTTTAATTAATAATAACAATGTATCATGCGATTCCAAATAATTTGGTTTATTGTAAGGCCGGTGTTTTATATATTGACACATATGATATTGTTTCATTGGAGTTTCATGTCATATTTTTTTTTTGAAAATGTTTAAATATGATAATTTAATTTATCAAAAATGTTATCAGAATCATGTTCCTAGTATGAATGGTTCCATACAATTTCAAAATACTTATATTTTATCATTTAGAAACACTAATCAATTATAGTTTTTTTACTTTATAATATTGATTCATTGTTCATTGTTACTAAGAATATATCTCAAAATCATTTCTGCTATATTTTTTACCATTTTATGACAGAAACCATAGAATGTAAAAACATATATCACAAAAAACCAATAGATTAAATATTTTGGATATTTATTGTTTTTTAAAATTTTGTCTCATGAATAAAAAATTTAATAATATGATGAAATCATCTTTCAAAAATAATAAAAAAAATAAAATGCACTGTTTAGTTGTTTTTCATAGGACTAGAGAAATCATGGATTATTAGTTTCCATGATTTTGTTGATTATATTACCATATACTTGATTATTTCTGAGACATTATACCTTTCTAAAATATTAAAACAAATTCTATTTCACATTTTGTTATTTTATTTTCTATTATAATTTCATTTTTGGATATATTTATATTATTTATGTACATGACTTTACCATGTCTCATAAGCCATAGGTAACATCATTCTTATGCAGCCATGTTCCATGTTCTAGTTGGATCACCAATATGAATCTAATTTTATATTGTTCACTAAACTACATTAATTAATAATTAATTCTTGTATTTTTATAACAAAGGATTTTATTTGAAATCAATACACATTTCCACCATGAAACCGATGAATGAAACTAAGAAAATTATATTTCTGACATTCAAAAATTATGAAATAATTTTATTTTAGTACGTTAAATTCATTTTTTAAGGTTCCGGCCTCATTGGACATTAAGGAGAAATAATTTACAGATTTTATTTTCTTTATTTCATTTTTTCCCAATTAATATTTGAATTTAGTTTCTCCAGTTTAATTTGTGTAAATCTTATAGTCATGTTTTTAGCATCTTCATTTAGTTCATTCTATCATGTCAAACTCTCTGAATAATGAAATCACATCATGAATTTTTTATATCCTTTTCCATCCCCTTGGTAGTAAATATATCTACAAAAATTTGACATTTTTTTATCATTTTTTCATGATTCTGTCATTTACTGCATTATAGATTCAAACATTCAACCATGTTTCAATTAAACATACTGGTTGTGATATTTTACTTTACATTATTCTAGGGATAATAAGATATTTTCATCTATAGAATTTCTTTATTGTTTGCAATATACTACCAGGAAGACACGTGTTATAAAAAAATGTCCATGGAGTGTGACTATTAATATGATAGAACCAATAGTTTCCACTAAATACGAATACTATATTATAAGTGTAGGCATGATATTGAAAAAAATAATTCTTAAATTAGGTCATTATTGCATATATTTATTTTGAATAATATTTCTTATTAAGGGTATTGGTTTACTCTTCTTTATGTTATATTCAATACATTTTGAAATTTATTTTTCATTTTATTTTCAGTACTGATCATTTCTATAATATTGATGTAAACCAAGAGTGTTAGGTAATATTTATTCTTTCTTTACAGAAGTATCAATTACTAGTCTAACCTAAAATAATTTTTTGGAATCCTCATGTATTATATATATTCCATCAATGAATCCAATAGATTTCTTGAAATTATATATGATTGTCTTGGCCATTATTTTATGTTAATGATAACATATTATATCCCTGCCCAAATTTTGGAATCCTACTTTCATATATTGGTAGCAGTGTGGGATCCAGTTAGACAAGAACTCGTATATGATAGGAACCAAACAAAATAAGTTTCCTAGTCCACCAAAATAGAGAAAAAAAAAGAAATCATACAAATGGAAACTTGAAAATTAAGTAAAGATTCACTACCCTGATCAATTGAATGTTTGAATTCTCAAAGCCATCAAACTACTATCAGTGGTGGCTGATGATCATTCCAATCAGTTATAAAATTTTGGAAGAAGTGGTAGATCTTGGAAAGGTCCTTCTGCTAACTTTATTACTCACACTTATAGAGGTCCTCATCAGATTATATAGCAGGATCTATTACTTTATAGACACAAACCAATTGATCACCAGAGTCGACCTCTTATTGAACGATATAGTATCCCTCCACATGGGCATAATAAAAAATATCAAATATAAAAAGGTCATTCCATAATTTTTTAACCATAAAGGTCCTACGTATGGTATACACAACATAAATAATCGCTAAATAAGGAAATTGATCTATGATTGTAGTCCTCACAATAATGGAATTTTCTACGAAGGTCCCTCTCATAGTGAAACATTATTTTAGTTAGAATGTAATATCCTTTCTATCATTCCCCAAAATGTACTTCCTTTTGTATAATCTATAAAATAATTCCATATAGTAGGATATAGTGAAATGATGGCAGTCCTATCCAAGATAGCACCCACAGTGAAGGTCATCCATATAAAAACATTTCATATTGGTAAGAAGGTACTCATTTTGTCTAGAAAAATATAAGAAGTCCCACATACACTAATGTTTATAAGAAGATGGGGGAAAACATGTTTACTTATATATCACTGATAAGTGATATCCTTTATCAACAGGATAGGGACTAGTTCAATTATCATCTTTTGAGACACCTATGGATCACTCCCATACCAAGGATACCCCTACCAGCCCAGCCACATGTGACAAAATGGTTAAGAAGTGCTAATGTTTAGATATTCAAATAGATGAATCTCATTCAAAGAAAAAAATGATTATGACTGTTGTGATAGGAAAATTGGATATGGATGGTATAAAAATTTGGTTTTCTATCTCATCCACTTCTTAGTTAATCATTTTAGATGCATTCTCCAAATAATGGATACATAGAATATTTCTTGAATCTCTAGAAAACTGTCTTCCACGTAAAAAAATTATTCTTTTTTGAAACGTATATAATCCCCATAAATATATTAAAATATATTCTTAATAAAATTGACTTTTAATCTCTTCCATATAAGTGTATACAATGATCATATTATTGATGGAATTATCTTCAATCATTATTCCTTAATGTGTTGCATGAGTTGCATAGTATAATTTATGATGCTCCATATATTGTTAAAATCATGGAATGGGTGGAACATGAATCTAAGAATTCCACCTCAAAGACTGTTAAATATGACACACAGTTAATTGAAACCTAAAATATAATTATCCCAATGAAATTACAATATAGAACCCCTAATAAGGCAAGAGAAAATGCTCAATAAAAATTTCCCATGAATAAGTCTCCAAAGCATCAGGCATGATGAGTGAATAAAATTTAATAAATTCTAATATATGATTTTAAGAACATTTAGTAGGAATATCAAATATGGATATAGAATCACCAATCATCGCTAATGTCATTGGAATAATGTAGTTCAGGTGAAGACTTGTAATTATATCCCACTCATGCTCAAATATGGTTGTGAACGATCAAGAAAGCCACAATAGCAGCCACAAAAACCGAAGTACATAATCCAGGCCCACCTGCATGGAAGGGGTAAATTTTAATAAAAAATACCTATAAGTCTAATATAATCAACATGTGGTAAAATAAAAATTTAATGGTAAAAATAACAACTTATAGGGCTAGGGGTATTTTTTCCACAACCTCCATGTTATTAAAAACTGTCTTTTCTCTATCAGTATGGATGAAAAGTGGTAATGTCTTCCATTTCAACCCATATCCTGACACATTTCCATAGATGGGAGGTGTATGACTAGGCTACATTTAGGTTCCTATTGAGTTAATCGTCACCACGAATACTAAATGGGTCCTAGAAATAGAGGGATATGTCGATCAAAGGGTGCAAAATAATCCACTTATTAGCCGAAAACCATTACGACGCCCATAATGCATTATGTATCCAAAAATTTCATGGTCCTCAATAATATATATGACACAAAAAATGATGTATATTAAGATGAACAAGAATAGATAGATTATTCTACTTCCATATCCACTATGAAAATAAAGGTGTGAGTAGCTTGATCCATAAAATCACCAAAAATTTGACTTATATCTCGATCAAACCAATACTAAAACAAAAAATAGATATAAAAGAAATAAAGGAAAAGACGTATAGGGTATTAATAATCCATTAAATGGGAATGATCTTCTTATAAACAATGACATATTCACTTGGTAGGAGGAAGAAATGATTGAGTTGAGGCGACTCAATGCCGAGTCACATCAAGTTAGCATTACTATTTAATATACTCCATAATGAGAGCCTAAACATACACTTCTAAATATTGTACACCAATAATAAGGCTTAATAATAGGAACTAATGTAGGGAAAGGACATCCACCCAACTATGTTCTTCGTTCATCGGTCTGGATGGACTTAATCATGGATGGATATCATGATTTCCCACCATTAAGGTGAAAAATAAAATTGGTTAGGAAAACCCTCAAAATATATACCCCATTGGATATCCTCCTCAAATAATGGTATAAATGATGTGTCAATATATTCAAATTGTTACACGTATCAAAGATCCAATTTTATCTAACACTAATTACAGAATTATTAACACTATTGATTCATTGGTAGCTCTATTGGATGTCATGGAGGAGAGGAATTCACTGGTGCAACAAGAATTAGTGCCTTATCTAGACATCATGATTGACTCCCTGTCACCACCATGATCTTTTAGTACATAATTTTGGATATTCAATTTCACACGAAACCTGTAACAACATGTAATGCACTATAAATCCCATTGTGTTCTCATGCTGGGAACTCTAGATCAGCATGAACCGGTGAAACATAGATGCTTTATGAAAACATTTCAAGGGAAAACCTTCTTATGGTTTAAAATTATTCTATATTTATTGATAACGAGATAGTAGGATATAAATATCAAATTTATCTTTCATTTCTGCTCAATCCCGCAATAGACAAAATTCAGGGACCATTCATCCTACACAAATGAAGAAAACCATAGAGTCAATAATTTCATGGTCAGATGTAATGTACTGATCTACTCCCTGAACTGAATGATTCCATAGGAGGATTTGATTGTTATTCACATTGAAATAATTTGTGACAAGATTTAAAAACTACTCATCCTATATAAATACACAAGTTGGGGTTTTTATTTTTTCCCATTACCCAATTAATGAAGGATTTCATAAAACAAATAGATATCATTTATCAGATAACTCCACTAGTCTTGCAGAAAAGAGTATGAAAAGAATAGGAAACATCCATCACCCATATACTAGCCTATGTTCCGACACCAGAATTGAAACATGCATCATGTTATGCATCACCCCTGGGTTTTTACATCAACCCTCATCTCACAAGTATGAGTGGAATGGATTGAGGAGAAATCAATTCTAGGAGATGGTGATTATTGAGAACTCATTTTGATATGATCAAGTGTTTTTTAATTTTATTGACACTATAGAAAAGGATTTCATCCACCAAATAGAGCCTAAAATAGCTGACTAGGTAGGCAATGATGGTGAAAAATTTATTTAATTTTTTATCTAATACTAGGACACATCATTCGGGGATGATGTTTCTTCAAATATGATGTGTAGAAAATGATATATTCTATACATGTATTTTTGGGTAGTCCACCAGTAGAAGTGGTGTATGTTTCTTCCAATAACCATGAGGATGGTTGTGATTAGAATGAACTTGTTAGTAGAAGGGAAATAAATTTAATATTTAGATGACTCAGAAGATAATTGACCAAAATCATGATATTTACCAAGCACAATTTATACAACCAAATATGTACCAAGCCTCTTATACTACGACATATCTAATGTAATTGTCCTCACAAACATAAAATGGAATAATTTTCAATATGATGACTCATGGTAAACTCTTGTAGGATGTATAGAATGATGAACCTACATCCAGGCCAATGTTGGATTTGACCCTATCTGAATTTAATCCCTCATATTAGAAGTAATAGGAACCAATCCTCCAAACCAAACCACAATAAATGTTCATCCATAGAATTTCATCACCATGTGAGGATTTAATCGTAGTTCCATTAATGTAATCCATTTCTTGGATACCAAGTCTAATGATGAGTGTGGAAATAATACTAAGTTCTACACATCCAATTGGGGACCGAAAGGAAGAGACCATAGTATTCGAGGACACATGGGAAGATGCAACTGCAACAGAAGACAAAAATCTAGACACACCCCTACTCAGACATTCAATATTGCAGAAACTCTTAAAAAAGTGTCTGAGCAGGTTCTGAAGGATCATAAAATCCTCTTACATTTCCCAAATTCAAAACTAACCCTATCACTCTAGAATATCAATCGAAAGGGAAATATGTGTCAGATCATCGATGGGGGGAAGACATGCCTACATAACCAAACCCACCATGGTCAAGGGAACTTCAAACTCCGATTTTGTGGGACGATCCATCTATATAAAATGATCAAGAACCTAATGATCCTATCATAGAGTATCCATGTTAAGAGAATTGATCCCTTTATAATATAAGCATGACTTAATGAAGTAGTTAGTCTCTGTTCCAGCTAAGATATTAATGTTGGATTCCTTGAGTTTGTCAAAAGTCCTCAAAGAAGTACTCATAGAGATTTTTCTCAATACATAGGATATTGAAGTAAGGGTATACACATATAATCCAGATCACACATAGGAAAACACTATAGTATTTTATGTGGCTATGTCCTATACCGATCATGATGATTATTCCATTATACAATGACACATCATTCCCTGGTTTTAATCTAACATTTTAAATGGTGTTGATGTATGTGATGTCGTAATTTAGAATGGATCTAGAGTTAAATTATTTCTTGTACAATCAATTCTCTATATATGATTAAATGTGGAAAAACTGATTCATTTTTTCTATAACATTTTGGGGATATGATAAAAGTTAGCAGAATCAGTTGGGATAAATAATTATCATGGATCAGTTTAGATACCTCCTTTTCTAATTCATAGATTCTATTTTTTTTAAAAAAAAAATCTTCAACATCTCGATTAAAGGGCCCTAGTTTAATCAACATGTGAAATTATCCTCAATGTACTATCAATTAATCAAATTTTACATTATTGGAAAATTTAGTATGTTTTATACAGATAAGACTCCATTCAAATCAGACATATTGCATTACATTGATGTAGGGTTCTATTAGAAAAAAGTGAAAAAAACCATGGTTGATGGAATTAAATTTGTTGCTACTCTGAAGGGTCTATAATATATCATGACCAACCCCTTAAAATAGATTAGTGAATTATATGTGTTACCCTTCAATCATATCCATAATATGATTTCATGTTGTGAAACATATTTAGCATTCTTCCTGATTCCATCCAGGACCATAGAGTCTAGTAGAATTGAAATGTCTTCTTAATCCCAAGATAGTGGTGTAGGATTAGATGAAAATGACTTCGTTCTATCCATAGAGATCGAGGAAATACTTTCCTCACCATTCGAGGGAAAAGTTGTAGTTTCATCTCACAAAAAAAGATAGAGGAACTCATTTTCCATCATTCACTCCATAGTATTAGAGTATTAATGAAATGTCACAAAAATAGCTGGGTCATAAGATGTTTCATTATTTATGAGATTCCTAGAAATCGACACCTCTAATCACTCAAGATATATCAACCCACAAATTACATCTAAATCAAACATGAGACAGAAGATTAAGGGGATGGAGAATAAGGCTGTGATGACCTTAGGGAAACCCCCACAACATTTGAGGTGGGAATATCTACAACAATTGATGAGATCGTAAAAATAATTATAAATATAGAATAAGACCTAAAACCAATGTTAATAGATGATTCCATGTAATTTTAATTACAAGCGGTATATATCTCCTCCCTAATGTAGTATAACGATTTAATTTCAGAGAAATACACTAAAATTGTGAGATTAATCTCAGGGTGGCCTCTCATCACTTAGGCATTATAGGGCACCCTGACGGCTATAAACAAGTATCCAAAAGGATTCAATAGCCATATGTTGCAAAACATTTGTTGGATGTTGAAAATCTCACTAGAGAAACCATATTATAGGAGGTCCAATATCCTAGATATGTAGACAATATAGTCCATTTTAAGAAGAAAAATGGGAGAATATTAGTCAATATATATTTCATGGATCTCAACATTAAATACATGATGAATCATTTCCCAGTAACAATCAAAGTAATAATGGCTGCTGAAATGGCCAGATATTAGGCCCTCCACCTCATGGATGACTATACAGGAAATAAAATAATCCCAATGCACTATATAGATAAAGAAAAAAATTTCTTTATAGACCCAAGGATAATATTTAAATTTTATAATTCAATTTTTTTAAGAATTATTGCAATACATACATAAAATTCATGAATCACATCTTCAAAACCTTCTAAGGAATGTGTGATGAATTATACGATGATGACCAACTAATTAAATCATGACAATGCTCTGACTAACTTGATGATCATGAGACTGTCTTAAAAAAATTATAATAGAAGATCTTAAAAATAAAGCACTTGAAATTCTTACCCAATCTTGTTGAAAAATATATTCCAATAACTGGTTTCTTTAAAGGGGAAAGAATTCAGTGGAAGGATGATTTTAATGGGGAATTTTACCACCTCATGAATTTTCTCTTGACCCCACAGTGTTCATTTTTCATGTTGAATGATGACACCTTACAATTTATTTGACTCCCATTGATTGATCATTTGGTGGCTTACTCACAAAAATAAGTGACATCATCAGTATAAAAATCCTCTATTATATCATCAAAATTATGATTGATGTTATGACATGTTATTTAGATATCAAGAAGATATGTATAGAGCTAAGATTTGGGACCCAAAAACTGAGGCACTACATGTTACATCATGAGGTCAATTTGGTCAATTATACAAACTGCTCAAGTACATTCTTTGCCATCTAAATTTGACTGTATATATGTCATGGTGGTCGGTAATCCTATAGTAGTTTTTCATCCATTTAATTCCTTAGAAATAGGTCAAAATACATGCATTTTATGTTATTCTAGTATATAACCCTTCATAATGAATTAATTAATTGGATACCAAGAAATCAATTGAATATTTTTTCTCCATTCAAGAAATCCCTCAAATTTTGGGAAATATATTTTCATGGTGCATGTAGATATATGATAAGAAATAGTATAAATGACCCCAAGATCAACATTGTGGGGGCAGAGAGTCATTCTCATATGTCCCATAAAAGAAGGTATCACCTTAATCTTTCATACTATTGGAGGCATTTATGAACAACCAAGAATAAAATAAATATCACATTTAAGGGATAAAGATATAACTTCACAAACATATAATGAACATCAAGATAAAATGGGATTTTGGATTTTTCATTAACAAGGAAAACAATAATAACACTATAAAAAAGGATGAGAAAATCCCCATAATAAACAATTTCTGTGGACAAATAGAGGAATTCATTTTGGAGAAGAAATTGAATATCATTCCATTTTTAAAGAATTACCAATATGATGAATTGAAAAATGTGTCCATAAGACTATCCAATCTATAGTGGAATGAAATATTCGATAGTGTTTCACACCACTTGATAGTCTCACTATTCACTGAAGGAAACATTAAAGAGATGGATGACATTAGACCCATCCATGAATTGTAATATCAAACCAATGCTTTGATGAAACCCACTATAAACTACCTCAAAAATAAATATCTTCAACCAGATTGAGCCAAGTGATGGATAATACAAATATGAGAATTTGTTTTCTATGTGATGAAAAAAAACAAATGTCCCTATATAAATGAATCTTTTATGGTTTCCTTCTCTAGTGAGTTGATGAAGAACATATAACTGTTGTCATAAAGGAGAGTCACATTAGATCATGTGGTGCTAACCAGTCAGGACTCAATATTTCCCACCAAATATAAAGTGTTGGGTACTACTAAAAAATTCTAACACAATACTAAACAAAATTAACCAAAAAGTTTCATTCTAATAAGGTACATAAAAACATCATTCACTAACCCTGATAGTTTATTCACATAAACAAGTACTCTTTTCCAATTTTCATATAAGGAATAGACATTATGGGACCATATACTCCTACTATTGAGAACAAATACATATAAATTCTTATTTAAATCGACATCTTCTTTGAGGTGGGCCGAATATATACCCCTCAAAGAAGTATTTAAAATTAACTCTATGAGCTTGATTAAATCCAACAATATCACTATATTTTGTGTCCCTCATTCAATACTAATAGAAAATGGAACTATATTCTCTACATCTGAATTGTAGTAGCTATATCCCATGTATGAAATCAAGTCCAACCATTCCTCACAAAAAAATTCTGTGACTAACAGATAGATATAGTACATTAATAATACCCTATACAATATAATCTAGAATATGATAGATAGGTATGAAATGTATTGGACACAAAAGATCTAACAATCATTGTGTGAATACTAGACCATGTATTGACCTACCATGAGAGTGACCCGTACTAATTTTTATAAAGGATAAAGGTGGTCTTAACTATCGTTGTTCTATTTCACTCACAGCATGTTGAAATAATTGCTCAATTATCAATGGAAGAACAATCCTAGAAATGATGGTATTTATTTGAGTGACTGGATGAGAAATTATGTCCTACATTTCGTAATTTGTATGTCCACCAAAATAGGATTTCGTGAACCAGTAACAAAAAAGATCCCCACCCATCGTTCCATAAAGAAGAGATGATGTTATCCTTTTAGACATCAATGATATTAAGAAGGAAGCCTTGAAAATAGTAACTAAAATGAATAGAAAAGTACACCATACATTATGTTAACTATAATGGATATTATTATCTTATTACAATGGATATACATCTATCCACGACTCTTATCAATAAATGTATCCAAAAAAAGTATTTCATGTAATCACATAGGACAATCATCTAGATCACATTATGATAACCCAAAGGTTACATCATCCTAGATGCATAATGTTTAACATTGTAATAGCCAACATACTTAACCCATGATGTTAAACTATAGTGTACCTCTTCTTAGGTGCGTGATGATAATCTATATATTATTACTGGTCCTCTCTATATAAAAATAAAAACAACATATTTTCATTCAGACCATAAAATGTTAAATTGCATGTCCACATTTGTAAAACCCCAAAATGTCATAGTACGTTATCTTATTATTGAAATTCAATAACATATATTGAAAACAAAACCAACATGGCATGTGTTACATGGAAGACTTCGTTTCTGTGAAACGCATTAGTATTATAATTTTTTAGATGTAATATTTATAACATAACCATTAAATATAACTATAAGAATAATAATAAATAATTTTTAAAAGTTATTTATAAAATTTTCGGTTAAATAAATTATATTTATCCTGAAATGTACCAGTTTTGGAAAAATAGTTATATATTTAAATATAATTTTTTTATAAAGGAAATGCTTTTTATGTACTTTTGTGAACAATAGATAAATTATTTCAGACAATATTAAAAATTTAATTTAGAAATATTTAATTTAATTTTGAATTTATTTTATCAGAATAATCTTAGGGTGAATTATTGGTATCATTCTGAAAACATTCAATTATTTGACTAATAGGGAAAAACAATATATTATTATTTAAATATCGACATTTTCATGTAAATAATTATTTTACATAAAACTGATTTTAAATTCACATTAGATAAATAATACATGTATTAACCTAATTTAATTCATTAGATTCATTATTATAATCTAATTAGATAAAAAAAATTCATTGATCTTTTTTGTTGTGTTTTTACCTAACCTCTAGCCAAATTTGCAGATTAGCATAAACATAATTTTACCACTTCATTAATTTGAATTTCCAAAAAAATACATACATGGTTTTAATTAGTATAAAAACTATGGTCTAATAGGATGAATGTTTTTTTGGTGAATATAAACTTTTTAATTTTATTTACCATGATTAAAGGTAAATATGGTAATTAAAGGTAAAAAATATTATAATAACATAAAATTACCAAAAAAACATGTACTAATTTCTCTAGATAAGTATTTTTAGACCCAAATAAATCTTATGTCTGAAATATTCTCTTTTTTAAGACACTTTGGTTTGATTATGACGTTTATTATATTTTATTTAAAGAACAGTTAATAATTTTAAATTTAAATATTAATAAATATATTATTTTTAATATGTGGAAAAATTAGTGATATGTTCATCTATAAATAGTTTTAGTAATATAATAAATTTATATACATTAGGAAAATTTATTTAATATTTCAAGACATTATATAATTTAAATAAATATTGACATAATTATGATGTATTAATTCTTTAATTAATTGACATATGAAATAAATTGTATTAAAAATATTAAAAAATATATTTTCCCTTAATTTAGGATAGAAAAAGTATTTATAGATAACATAGAAATTTTAGTGACATATATGATATATTGGTTCTAATTTATCATTTTGGTTTGATATTTTTAAAATTTCAAATATTGAATAGTATCAAAATTGACATTAATGATACTTTATGATAAATACTATTCTATTAAATTATATAAATGTCATAAAAATCTAAATTTCGGTAAAATAAATTTTATATTCTAAAATATATCATAATATTATCCAGATGGGGTTCGTTTTCCTTTTTGTAGTTTTATATTAACCTTGCATTGTAAAAATACAACATGATAGGGTAAGAGTAAACATGTTTAACTAAGGGTTAATTCCAAAAGATAAGGTTAATATTATGACCGATACATGAATAAAATTTATAATAAATTAATATTAATAATAAATTAATACGTATGTAGGTCTACTGTATTCATGAATGATGTGCTCCATTTCATATATCTATCCTATATATATATACGTATTTATATACTGAATATATATGTGATACATAAATAATGTTATATATTATATAAATAATTAAATCTTGATATGTGTAATATGATCAAGAATAACATGTTAAAACATGTACAATAAACAAAGAAATTATTACTTAAAACATCGTTTTAACAAGGAATTGTTAACAAATGATTAATTTAATGCCATAAAATAATCATATATGATATCATAAATATTATTATGATTATTTTACATGTTAATAATATATTTTAATCCACTATACAATTGTTTTATACATGCATTGAAATATCAGACTGATTGTAAGGTAATTTCATCTCACTTTTAGTTTTCATGAGATATAATACATAGTCACCACCTTTTTCTTGTTTGTGGTGTATGCACTTCCACAATTATATTTTATATATTAAATACAAATATATTAATGGTATTTAATGATTCACATGAATATATAAGTCTTTTTATTTAATCATTCAATGTGGTATGGGATGCTTTGAATGTTTACTGGATTCATCCATTCTCTATTTCAATATTCTTAATATTATCAAACATATTTATTTATATTTATATATAGGATTATAATGAGAATTTTATTTATATTTTTAATTTCATTCAAATTTATACAAAGGGAATATTTTTATGGTTTATTTTTAGGGTTAATTTTTCAATCTCATTATTATTTAGGGTTCTTAATACATTAGTATCTACATGGATTTTTTGTCATCCATGTCCATGATTTATAAAAATTTATTTCAAAATATTATTAATATTTTTTAAAGTCATTATTTCCCATGTTTTACTTTTTATAATTTTTTTTAAAAGTAATCATTCTACCATTTTCAAATGAGGTACTTTATGCTCTTATCTACAAATTTAGGAAAGAATATTTTCTTAACTTATACGACAGGAGAAGATTGTTCCTCCCGAATTAGGCCATTACGAGATGAGAAATTCCTTACAATATAACAAGGATAGTTTCACAAATAAATGTTTCCCTTTGTAATTTCTCCCATTCAAAATTATTTCAAAATTAAAAAGGGATATATCCATTAAAAAGTTGTTATGAATTTTTTAGATTATTTTCATGTATGTCAACATCCTTATTGGATTTGAGGATTTTTTTTATCTTTGTTTATTATGTTAAAATATTCCATATTTTATTTAAGAGTCTATGATTTGTTTGACTAGGGATTTTCTTTCTGACACCATTAACAGTTTATTGTTAAATTATTAACAAATTGTATGAATGTTTTAATACAAATGTTTAGGTTGGTAATATTTTATCCTTTTCACAAGAGAAATATATTTTTATATAGTATGTGATGGGTTGGGGACAACATAACGATGGACTTACGGGTTGTGAAACAATTAATTAAAGCCTCATGATGC